>CM068838.1:95098473-95185196 GCA_028554795.2 Sinohyriopsis cumingii
TTCATCATATATGGTTTTCCATTCCTGATTTTCAATATATTTAAGCTTCACGTACGGAACAAATACAGCATTGAATGCAAAACCTTTTTATGTGCAATTGTCCTCATGGAAAACTGGCACAAATACATCTGTTGCATCACTCTTTTCTCAATAGCAGCAATTTTTACTTTAATAATAAAATAAGATTACATCTCACCATAGCTTTTTTGTCATCGCCTAAGTGTATGTTGTCAATGAGCACCTATTTATATTGAAATTCTAAGTCCTCTGCTGCTACACACATTAATGGATTTTAGCCTTTTGCATTAAATAAATTACTCCATGATTTGTAATTATTTTCTACCATTAAAGTAAGTACTACAATTTAAACAAAAGGCAGTTATTTAATATCAGCTTGTATTCAGAACTGAAATAAATAGACTTGACTATTCAAGAAAGGAAATAAATAAAGATCAGAATACAGTTTACAAAGGAACATGGTTCAGTAAATTTAAAGAGGCATAAAATAAGTTTCACCAAGCATTTATTTATTATTCTAAATTGAAAAAACTAAACTGCATTACGGAACTGGTTGTGTAATCTACTACCTTTATACAATACCTGAAAAGTTCATTTTTAAAAAAACAGCTAATTTAAAAAACGGCTAATTTGATTATGTAAATTTTTCCAATAATAATAAGACGGTTCTCTGAAAATATACAAATTGTTAGTAACAACTATCAAGAATAATCTGAACTAATTACACAATTCTATCCAGAAAGAGTTAATATCACCACATCCAGAAAGTTACCTTCATATTTGTAATGACTGTTGATTTATTGTATAGCCTTTATCGTTTATATGTTGAGGTGTTCTACACCGATGAGCATGCTATATTCGTGAATCTTACTTAATAAGACACAAAGGATTATACAGATGCAGGGGTACCGATTCCTTCAAAGTTATAGCTTAGGTTTAGTTCACATTTAGTTCACATTAAAATTACGTAAACAACAACAACAACAACCACAATAGTAGTAATAATAATAATAAAGAAAAAATCAATATTAATGATAACAATACATATATTCAAATAAAAAGTAAAATAAAGTTCAATTCAAAACAAAAAATTGCATCCACTTCAGCCCCCAAAACCCGAAAGCCAAAGTGTCAGTACTTTATAGTGAAAGGATTCCGTATGCTTAGGTTAGTATTTGGAATTAGCTGGTTAGCCTGCAGCTGACACCCTGGGAAAAAACATTGTGCTAACAGTAGAGAGCTTGTTCATCAAGAAACATTACTGATGAATAGCAGCAGAAGGTTTGAACTGACCTTTTGTTAAAACTGGAAAAAATCAGGCTTAATACGAAAATAAAAACACAAGTTTAATAACGTCAAACCGAAGCCTAACTTACAGAGAGTTCCTCAAAGTAGGTTAGTTTTTATTGGTTACTCTATTGTTGTCGTTAATTTTTTCTAAAGTATGTGCGCAGGTTTACTCAGCATGACGCTTCATTGAGGTCCCACCAACTCTGCTGCTGTTATTAATTCACAATTATATCAATAACTGCACCAGGTTTAGAGTCTTATACAGCTAGATTAGCTCCGGAGAGATTAGAGGGAAAGAGATCATGGCGATGATTCATTTGGCGCTAATGAAAGTGGTTTGTCAGCGGAAAGTGGTCTTATTGCTTGTCATAACAATGTTCGTTCTGACATAGCACGACTAGAAATCCTCATTGGTGGGAATCGTGCTGGAAATAATTCTCCAGAAATTATTAATGAAGCAGCTGATATTTTTCGACAATTATTTACAGGCGGTATCATGGACATCGATGGGTATCGGTCTCTTATCGATGAAATCGTTGATGATTATCACAGTAATTAGACAAATAAATAATAAATAAGATGATCGTACATAATGCTCAACGTGGACCTGTAACGGTCAGGGCGATGAATTTACGATTATCTGTTTATAAAGCGATTTACGGTGATGGGCTCGGCGACGTTGTTCTGGGTCTATGCAGAAGGATAGCCTCAAAATCATTACCGATTGCAAAACAACTAGCAATGAAAGCTATTGACGTTGTTCGTGGTAAAGGTATTGGTGCTGTTGGTGATGTTGCTGGTAAAGCGTTCTTGGCAACCAATGATAGACTAACACGATTAATACGACGAAAACCACAGCCCCCAGGGAAACTGGCCAACACAGGAGTTATGTCTGCAAATGTTAGTAAAATAATAAATCAAGCCGCAAATCAAAACCTAGCAGAGCTGGCTGGTGTGCCACTTTCATAAAAAGAAAAAGAAACAAATATAACTGCAAGTCTGATAGCAGGAAGTGGTCTTCGTGTTAGACGATAACAATTATAACAAACGTTCAAACGTGTATCTGACCCAGAATTTGACATAGACGCAACAATTCTCAAAGATGAGTCTGCGTGTGATTATCAGTATTATTCTTATGAAGCACGTGTACCTGAGGCCCTGCAAGAATCGAATTACAAGTTCAGGATACAAGTAGATAGTTTTGCCCGCTGAGGCATTTATCGAGGTTGAAGGTAGACATTTGCGAGCAGATGATACAGCATACGGACTAGGAGATTGTGTTGGTTTTGCTAACAATCGCGTTATGACGATATTTCACAGCGCTATATGCAAGACTGACGGAAAAAATATTGAAACCTGTTTCGTAAGCGTGGACGTTGCCACGACGATACTTGACAATACGGTGATGATTATACGAGATCGTCCGGACCAACAATGATGTTTTAAAAAAATATAACTGATCATCCAGAAAACAGAAACGTAACAATGATTGCGCCTGGAACTGAAGTTGTATCAATGAATGAAAGTTACAACTCAGGATTTGCCGCACGTCGATCAATGTTGAACGGTGATGAAAAGTTTTCATGCGCAATTCAACTGTCTCATATTTTTCGATTTTGCAGAAATGTTAGAAAGGTTATACTTGGCGCTAAACACACCGTGCTACTTGTTAGAAACGCCACCGACAATGACGCAGTATGACGTGATGCTGCCGTTAGTGTTGGTAAGTTACAAAACTGTCGCTGTGGATGCCAGTCATGGCTACATTGATTGCTGAAGACATTAGTCAATGCAATGCTGCTGGGTTATTCATATGGCAGATAGCATCACAGCAGGGAGTGTCGGCACCACGACATATATACATCGCATTTCAGGAAAATGCCATATTACATTCTCAGGAACGAAATCCAATGGTATTTGACTCACTTGGAGTTTCTGAAGTTTATTTATGGATAAACGGACATCAAGAACCTTCTGACGAAGTGTTACTGAATTTTGAACACAATCATGTAGAACGTGCATATCATCGGTTGATGACATTAATGGGGCGTTATTAGAATATAGATAGCAGCATTGAAGGCGAACAGACCACTTGGTTGAAATATAATTTGCTTAAAACAAAACATCATACGAAGAAACAAAATAAGGTCATGGGTTATTCTTATTATGTACTTTGTTTACATATATGAAGTCGCGCCCTTCCGCTGCTATTAATTAAAAAAATTACTGTTATAATTAAATGGTACATCCAGAATCTTATACTGCAAGAATAGCTCGAGAACGATTTGAAGCAATTAAGAAATTCCTTACCGTTAGAGATTCATTTAGAAAAAAACCTACAAGCGCAGCAGGAAGCTCAAGTTGAATACGAAGAAGTCACTAAAAAACTATTTAAACCCGTCACTACAGCTACTGAAAAAACTATATGGGGAGATATTAAGGCGGATGAGAAGAGGAAAGAGGGCATTTTTCAAGTATTAAAACAAACTGCTGGGCAGACTGAAAAAATAGCAACGAGAACCAAGAAAATAAAAAAGATTTTACGCGACCTTTCAACTAACATAGCTGCAGCTCAACCTCCACCTGTCGGTGAAGAAATACTTGAAGATATTCAAATAGAAGCCAGGGCTAGGGTTGATATAAAAGATAAATTTACCGAAGATAGTATTAACGTTATCAAATCAATTAAAAATATAGATAATTTAGCTGAGTTTGCCGCGCAGAGATTTGATGACCGAATAAATATTTTAAAATCAGAGTATGTTGATGATAATGTCACTCGTAATATTTGGTACAAGTGGATATATCGTATATACTATAAACTTGATCAGGCCAGAGAAGCTGATATCAGATATATTACATTTATTAACGCAATAGATAGATATTTTGCACAATTACAACAACCGCAAGTACAATTTTCTTCACCACAGCAACAGAAAAAACAACAACCTCCTCCACCTGAGCAAGATCCATATCAACTTCTTCCACCTTTGCAACAAACAGAACAACCCAAACCTCAACCCAATAAATTACCATCACAACCTGCAACGACTTTTACCGACGAGGCTCTTGATACTTTTACTGACCGGGATAAATAAATTGATATTGCTGCGCATGATTATAATTCTAGAGAAAAATATCTAAAACCTGAATATGTTGATCAAGTAGCACTTACAAATTGGTCTTCTTCATTATATTTTGCTTCTAAAGATTCGAGTGTTTATATAAGGGATCAACAGTATATAAATTTTAGACGGAATGTAGAGGACAAAATAAAACAAGATAAACGACAATCTCCAGGAAAAAACCTGGTGCTACTGGTAGTGGTTTGGGAAATGGTTTTATTACCTGTCCTGATAATATCCTCAATGACGTGTCACCATTAGAAGTTCTCATAGGAGGAAAACGTGCCGGAAATAACTCACCAGAAATAACCAATGAAGCAGCTGATATTTGTCGGCGATTATTTAAAGGTGGTATCATGGATATAAGCGTTTACTGAGAACTTGTCGATGAACTTGTTGATGATTACAGTGACTCTAGTCACCATGATTCGATAAATGGTAAATAAAATAAATATGATCATGTACAATAGACATTATCGACCCATACAGGTCAGAGCGGTAAACTCACGATTACCAATCTACAGAGAAACTTACGGAGATGGACTTGGTAATGTTGTTTAAGGGTTATTTAGAAGATTAGCTCCAAAAGTAGCACCTGTTGCAAAACAATTATCTATGAAAGATATTGATGTCTTTCATGAAAAAGCTCCTGGTGCAATTGTCAATATTGCTGTTAAAGCGTTTTCGGTGATCAAAGAATAGCACGATTAATAAGACGAAAATCACAACCAGTAAAATTACCAAGCACTACAGATATGCCCGCAGACGTCAGTAAAATAATAAATCAAGCGGCAAATTAAAAACTAGTAGCTTTGATGAATCAAGAATCTAAGGAAGTACAAAGAAATTTTACTGCAAATTTGTTAGCAGGATGTGGACTTCGTGTTCGTCGATAATTGATTTAAATCGAAGATATATAATAAAATGTTTACACGTATATCCGACTCAGCATTTAAAATGGATGAACCGGTCCTCAAAGATGATTCGGTACGTGATTATCAATTTTATTCCTATGATGCAAAACAACCAAATCAACAGGGGCGTATCGAACTTCAAGTTCAGGATACAAGTAGATATTTCTTACCCGCTGGACTTATAAAGGCGGATGGTACTACATACGATGCCAATGCACGAGTTGGTTTTGTCAACAACGGGATCATGGCATTATTTGATAGCGCCATAAATATGATTAATGGAAGAAATATCGAATCGATTCAGAAGGATGTCGATGTTGCTACAACAATAATTGGTCTAGCGAGATATTCTGATGATTATACAAGATCAGCTGGTCCATCAATGATTTTACTAAAGATGTTACCAACCACGCTGATCATGTTCAGTATATTAAGGTACAAACACCACGAAATACTGCATCTGATCCACAACCAGCTGAACCTGAATACGAAGATAGGCCAGGTGCTGCTTTTGATATTATAAAAGGTATTAATGGAAATTACAACTTAGGATTTGCAACACGCCGAACAATGTTGTTAGGAACTAGATATTTTTCGTGTGCGATTCCGCTGTCTCACATCTTCGGATCTTGCAGAGATATTAGAAAAGTCATCTTTGGAGTTAGACACACAGTTGTACTTGTAAGAAAAGGTGGTGATAATGATGCGATCTGGCGAGGGGATGGTGTTACTGATGCTGGTAGAGTAAATATAACGAAACTCTCACTATGGATGCCGGTACTAACTATATCGGTCACAGAAGAACAGAAATTATTGACTTTTATGGATCAAAGCGGTAATTCATTGCTATCATGGTTAACAGTAGCCACAGATGTTGCTCAAAGTACCGTTAGTGGTATATTTGCATAGCATATAGCATAACAGCAAGGTGTTTCTGCGCCACGACATATTTAAAATAATATAACCAAATCTGGTTCTATTTTCTGCGACGTATTTTACAACACGCGAGTTTATATCAAAGTATTTCGCAGCAGAACACATTGATTGAAAAATAATTTCTTCGTTAGTCTCTGTATTGAAGGATTTAACCACCCTCCTTGCAACTGTTTTGTCATATTAACCGGTACCATTTAGCCAATGATTCTCTTATATTTTTAATTTGTATAGAATTTAATGAATGAATCAATTTCTCATCTGCAATATGTCTGTCTTGTAGGTTTTTGCTTTTATACGCAATATCATGAACATGACACGCTTTATCAATAGCTTTTATTGGTTCCTCGCCTGGTTTTGGTTGATCCTGATTATCAAGCCTGATATCAAGTCGAGTACCAGGACCGCAATTAATTATATCATGGTAGATGTTTTTTTAGAGTATTTAGCCCAGGGAGTGCCTGGGAACTTTGACATTAATTTAGCAATATCAACACCATCTTTTTTAGGTAAAAAAGAAAACTTTTTTCTGTTACAAACTACACATTTCCCACTATATGTTATTCTCGCATTTTTTGTTGTAACCGTGGATAGATCATTAGTTGGGGTTTTAGTTCTAAAGCGTAAACAATATAGATTCATGTATTTATATAATATGGATATAATTGATTTCTCAGCGACTCGAAAACGAGAACCTATCAAACACCATCCTGCGTTACCGAACTCGATTAGGATGATAATAATAGGACCATCAGGAAGTGGAAAGACACAGTTGTTACTTAATCTTATAATGAGATGGCTAAAATGGGATAAGTTGTATTCGGTAGCCCCGTCTGTAGATGATCAACGATGTTATGATGTGCTTAAAGATTTTAATGAAAATGCAAGATTATTGGAAAAAGATAACGATGTTATCGAGTTTATAACCGATATTGATGAAGCACCGTCTGCTGATTCTATTGATGGATTTATTAAAAATTTGGTTGTACATGATGATGTGATGCTGGATAAACAATCAAATCCTGCTAGAATATTTTCTCGAGGTAGGCATAAAAGCACGGATGTGATTTATGTTACTCAACGATATGTACAAATACCAAAGGTGATCAGAGACAACTGTAATATTTTAGTTGTGTTTAATGGAGTTGATACACATACGTTGCGAAATATTCATCAAACTTGGTGTGGCGGTGACATGGATATCAATAAATTTAGAAACTTGTTTTCACGAGCACAGGCTACTCCACATGGACTTAAAACAATAAATTTACATGATCCCAGAACAATATACCGAATCGGACTTGATAAAATTTTTGGATAAATTAATATCAGCAGGAAGGGCGAGACCTCATATATGTAAACAAAGTACATAATAAGAATAGCCCGTGACCTTATTTTTTTCTTCGAATGATGTTTTGTTTTAAGCAAATTATACTTCAACCAAGTGGTCTGTTCGCCTTCCCTGCTGCTTAGATACTAGGTGCAGATATCTCAGAAGGATTTTACTACGCTGTATCCGATCTATTACTTTTCGGTGGAACATTTAGATTTATACAGGCAATCTGTCGTTGATAAACATTTCCGTGCTCGTTTAGCTCGAGAACTTGCTGGTGGCTATAGATCAATCGCTGTTATGCTTAGTGACAAATCAATGTTATTGACCCTCAGTTGCAAATTTGTAACATTTTCTGAACATGTAATTAAATCGCTCATGATTTTTATAATATCATATCAACATGTTAGTGTTAGTATGACTCCTGGTCAGATTAAAAAGATTCAATTCAGCGAAACGCTGTGGAATGAAAATTGCACTAAAGCGAAATCAGATCACAGGTGGTGAGAATAAATTACTAATGAGTGAACGTCAACTCAAGCATTTTAATAACGCCAAACAATCAAAATCCGCTGTTAAACTCATTCTTTCTGCAGGTGCATTAAAGACTCAATTCAAACAGGCGGTACATTTCCACTTCTTGTGGCAGTACCGGCGTTAATAGCTGCTGCAGTTTCAGCCTTGAAAAAGCATGTGGGTTAGGTGCTGTTGGAATTAACGCTGAAAAATGGCATTACAAAAGGCGACAGGACAAGGAATAGAAAAAACGGAAAAGACCTAAGATTACCAGGAACTCCTTATCGATACAGAAAAGGTCTCAGATTTCCAGGAACAAATAGTTAGTCCTTCCAATGTCAAATTTTAATTTACTTGATGATGATAGCAAATTAAACATCAAAAGGTTTGGAGGTGTTTTTATGAGCGATCAGTTACCTTTCAAACCAATCAATATTGAAACAAGCATTATCAATCTTGATAAAGGTACCGGCGTTGGCACTCATTGGGTGGCATACGCGATTGATCCAAATGGAGCTGTTTATTTTGATTCGTATGGGTTGACTCCACCAAAAGAATTTATGAATCACGTGAAATCAATAAAATCTCCAGCCGGATTATCACCGTTACCAACACAGACAATAACCGATCCGTTAATAAGCGGCCGTGAAGCAATTGCTGTACTCTACGCTATACCAAAATCAGCATTACCGCCACACAAAGTCGTGCACGATTATACAAGTAGACGATTTAAATAGATCTTAAGGTATAATGGTAGATATTTATGGAAGATCTTGTTCAAAAGACAAGAACAAATTCAGCGACATTGATTTGTCAAATGACGTGACGAAAAATCATCTTGTCGATATTATGAACGTCTCTGGAGTTGACCGAGATGAAGTTGTTGTTTCTCATGATAAATACGGAATCTCAAAGACAAGTAACATCAAATGGATTGACATAGTTCGTAGAGTTCTCGGTGCTACCACGGATGATATAACAGTATTTACTGATGTTGGTAGAATAAGAGAACTGTTGCTAATTGTCTATGACCTACTGGTAATACAATGACAGGTGAAGTCAGCATGAATGGAAAATGATAGTTGTTTAAGAGATCCAACATCTGATGAAGGTGCCGCAGCAAAATATGTCTAGACAATAACTATAATACAGTAGATACTAAATTATCAACTCTGTGGGACCAGTATGACGTTCACGTAAATATGTTTATGAATACTCGTACAAATTGTCAAAAACTTTTTTAAAAATGATTTCTTTGGCAACTTTGACTGTTGGCGCGTAACTCTCTGATTTTAACGCAAACCTCGATTATGGATGCCAGTAATGACTACATTGATTGCTGAAGAAAACAAATTACTTTATATTATGAACTCAGATGGCAAATCATTGTCATCATAGTTGACAATGATTGCAGACAGTATTCAAGGCAATGCTGCTGGGTTATTCATATGGCAGATAGCATCACAACAGGGAGTGTCGGCACCACGACATATATACATCGCATTTCAAGGAAATGCCATATTACATTCTCAGGAACGAAATCCAATGGTATTTGACTCATTTTGAGTTTCTGAATTTTATTTGTGGATAAATGGACATCAAGAACCTTCTGACGAAGTGTTACTGAATTTTGAACACAGTCGTGTAGAACGTGCATATCTTCGGTTGATGACATTAATGGGGCGTGATCAGAATATAGCTACTGGTTGCAGATATCTCAGAGGGATTTTACTACGCTGTATCCGATCTATTACTTTTCGGTTGAACATTTAGATTTATTCAGGCAATATGTCGTTGATAAACACTTCCGAGCTCGTTTAGCTCGAGGATTTGTATGTGGATAAATCGCTGTTATACTTACTGACAAAGCAATGTTATTGACCCTCAGTTGCAAATTTGCAACATTTTCTGAACATGTAATTAAATCGCTCATGATTTTTATAATATCATATCAACATGTTAGTGTTAGTATGACTCCTGGTCAGATTAAAGAGCTTCAATCAAATTCAACGAAACCTTGTGGAATGAAAATTGCACTAAAGCGAAATCAGATCACAGGTGGTGAGAATAAATTACTAATGAGTGAACGTCAACTCAAGCATTTTAATAACGCCAAACAATCAAAATCCGGTGTTAAAATCATTCTATCTGCAGGTGCCATTAAAGACTCAATTCAAACAGGCGGTACATTTCCACTTCTTGTGGCAGTACCGGCGTTAATAGCTGCTGCAGCTCCAGCCTTGAAAAATCATGTGGGTTATGTGCTGTTGGAACCAACGCTGAAAAATGGCATTACAAAAGGCGACAGGACAAGGAATAGAAAAAAACGGAAAAGACCTAAGATTACAGGAACTCCTTATCGATACAGAAAAGGTCTCAGACTTCCAGGAACAATTAGTTAGTCTTTTTCCAATGTCAACTTTTAATTTACTTGATGATGTTAGCAAATTAAACATCAAAAGGTTTGGAGGTGTTTTTATGAGCGATCAGTTACCTTTCAAACCAATCAATATTGAAACAAGCATTATCAATCTTGATAAAGGTACCGGCGTTGGCACTCATTGGGTGGCATACGCGATTGATCCAAATGGAGCTGTTTATTTTGATTCGTATGGGTTGACTCCACCAAAAGAAATTATGAATCACGTGAAATCAATAAAACTCCAGCCTGGTATTCAGCGTTACCAACACAGACAATAACCGATCCGCTAATAAGCGGCCGTGAAGCAATTGCTGTACTCTACGCTATACCAAAATCAGCATTACCGCCACACAAAGTCGTGCACGATTATACAAGTAGACGATTTAAATAGATCTTAAGGTATAATGGTAGATATTTATTGAAGATCCTGTTCAAAAGACAAGAACAAATTCAGCGACATTGATTTGTCAAATGACGTGACGAAAAATCATCTTGTCGATATAATGAACTTCTCTGGAGTTGACCGAAATGAAGTTGTTGTTTCTCATGATAAATACGGAATCTCAAAGACAAGTAACATCAAATGGATTGACATAGTTCGTAGAATTCTCGGTGCTACCACGGATAATATATCAGTATTTACTGATGGTGGTAGAATAAGAGAACTGTTGCTAATTGTCTACAACCTACCGGTGATACAATGACAGCTAAAGTCAGCATGAATGGTAAAAGACAGTTGTTTAAGAGATCCAACATCTGATGAAGATGCCGCAGCAAAATATGTCTAGACAATAACTATAATACAGTAGATACTAATTTATCAACGCTGCGGGACAAGTATGACGTTCACGTAAATATGTTTATGAATACTCGTACAAATTGTCAAAAACTTTTTTTAAATGATTTCTTTGGCACCCTTTGACTGTTGATGCGCAACTCTCTGATATCAACGCAAACCTCGATGATGTTATGACAGCTATGTCAGATATTGAAAGATTAAAAAAACTAAAAGATGTTATGAGTGGAATTCCTGATATCGTTAAAAACATTAATTTGATTACAATTCCCCACAAGCAGATTCCCAGCAAAGCATACACGGTATCATCAGGATTCTCAGCATGGTCACAGCAAGATAACACTATCAAACATACTGCAGAAGTCACTGGTGTGTACAGACTGTGTTAGGCGGTGCAAAATTTAGTATATACACTACGTATCCCGGCGTCATTCAACCTGTAAGTTTTCTGGGACCGTGTATATTGTGTTAAGTAGCGAAGAAACATTTATGCTGGAATCATCTGATGGAAAAATTAACCGCAGCGTCTTACTGGGTGTGTCTGGAGTTAGTCTAGAAATGGACGAAGATAAAATAAAGGGCATTTTGTCTATCTGGCCTGCCAGGATTGGGTAATAACAAAAGTATGATTTTGTAAAAGAATCTTTTGCAAGCTTATCCTAGCTGCAAATGTAAAAGGAAAGACTATGTTTGACTAATGGACTTTTAGTTCTTCAAAATATATTTTATCAGCGTTATCAATTATCATACTAGAAATTACTTTAGTATTGGTACACAATTATGAATGGTACCAAACACTGTTGTAAGCTTTCAAAGTTAACCAAATGGAAAATAATCAATGTCAGTTTGTATTAACAATTCAAATATATGGATATTATTATTTCAAAAAATAAATAAGCACTATAATCCAGGAATGTGGCTTGATAAATTCAATAAAATTATAAATTGTTTCACTGAACATTTCCTAAAGCTAGCTGCTATGTAGCATCAGTGGAACCGTATAATTGGTAGAGGTACGTGGTGTTACCGGTATTGCGGTTTACTGCCGAATTTTCTTATGCTGGTAATTATATTGGAACTTCGGTAGCTTCCATGAGTAAAAATTGTTTGGAAATTTACCAGCGATCGTGTTATGAATTTATCTATATTAAGTTTATGTTTACATTTGAAGGATAAAATATTTTCAAGAAAGTATTATTTTTCCCAAACATTAGAATTTGTGTTCATCATCTTTTATGTCATGAAGTTAACTGTAGTTATAGGCGTATTGTTTCACCGTGCTTCTTTTTATTGAGTGCCTTCTTGATGAATATTTGCAAATATTTGTTTGCTGCTGGCATTATATAAAACAAAGTTCCAACTGTATTTTGACGCAGTATTCTGTCTATACTTATCGTAGGATGTACACCTGCAGTTAATACATCCCTCTAAATTGTCAACCCAATACTAAAAGCCATTCTGATCATTGGCTTTGACGGTGGGAAATCATCATAGAATCAAACCTCTTTGGTGTATATAATCATATTATCATCTACTGTTGAACTTTATTAGTAATTATATTGTCAGGATTACTTCCTTGCAACTCAGTTAACTGTCAGCAATATTGCAAGTTATGTCGTTCATGACTTAAGCTTCACGCACGCTACTCTAACTGTATTGAGGTCAACAGCGCTGTTATTGTTGTTGTTCTTGTTGTGTGTGCATGTGTGTGTGTGTGAACATTCATCATGCGAAATAGATACAAACATATAGATGAGATGACTAATGTGTCATTAGCAACACTCTTTAGTTAATTCATGAAATAATATGACAATTCAACATAGTCTACTTGTCAGCGTCGAAGTGTACGCTGCCATTGAACATTTATTTGTCATAAAAACTTTTTACATCGCTGCTGTTTATTATAGGAAATTGTACTATAATACATATTTTCTAGCATTCACTGTTGGTATAAATGATATACTTTTTTACTTATTCTTGACTGTTCCCTTGCACGGAAGCACTTATTCATAGCCACCATTGATAGTTTTTTACCTATTCTGCAAACTGTGTCGATTCGGATGAAAACCAAAATATATTGCTTGCATTAAACACATTTACGCATTTTACCCTTTTTCATTAAATAAGATGATATATGACCTTAATAGTGTTCGAGAGACATTTGTATGACGTATGCAGTGTGTATTCCTTATTCCCACAACAAAATACAACGGTGAATAAAATTCATTGAATACGTTTTTACGTTTAACCTCTTTGAATTAGGTGGATGTTGTTTTTAAAAAGGGTATCGAATCCTTATTTACTTGGCTTTTTATCAGCAGAATAAGATCGCAGACCCTGATTGTGTTTCTGATGTGACACGCCTAAAGAATTGTAATTATTTTTCTGCCATTGAAGTAAGTAATACAATTTCCACTAAAGGCAGCTATTTAAGAACAGTTTATGTTCAGAATTGAAATATATAGACATGACTATTAACACAAAGAAATAACAAACAACAGAATGCAGCTTATCAAGGAATATGGAAAATAAATTTAGAGAGGCATAAAAGAAGCTTCAACAAGCATTTATTTATTATTCTCAATAGAAAAAAACAACATCACATCACGCAACTGGTCATTTAATGTAATACCTTTTAACATTACCTGAAAAGTGTTTTTTTATTTTAAAAAAACAAACGGGCAATGTCATTCCGCTAATTTTTCCAATTATTATTAGAAAACTTAGCGGAATGACATTTCCCGTTTGTTTTTATAAAATAAAAAAAAACACTTTTCTCTGAAAATGTTCAACTTGTTTATAGCTATAGTCAAGATTAATATGAAACTATTTACACGAATATTTTCAGAAAGAGTTGATAAAACGACATCCAGCAAGTCATCTTCATATTTATAAATGCCTGTTGATGTATTGTATATTCTTTATCGTTTATATCTTGAGGTGTTCTACACAAATGATCATGATATATTCATTAATCATAGTTAATAAGACACAAAGTATTATACAGATACAGGGGTACCCTATCCTTCTCAGTTGTATTTAAGGGATAGTTCACATTTTTCTCTATCACTAGAATTGCATTAATAATAATAATAATAATAATAATAATAATAATAATAATAATAATAATAATAATAATAATAATAATAATAATAAATAAGAAGAAGCACATCAATATTAATGATAACAATACATATGTTCAAATTAATGGTCAAACAAAGTTCAATTCAAAACTAAATCGCAGCCACTTTCTCACGGAAAGCCCGAAATCAAAAGGGTCAGTACTTGATAGTTAATGGATCTGGAATAGTAAGGTTAATAATTGAATAAGCTCTTATTTCACATTGAACATAAATTGGGATTAGTTTGGTTAGCCTGCAGCTGATACCCTTTGAAAAACATTAGTGCTAAAGTTAGAGAGATCGTTGATCAACAAGCATTAATGGCACTGTTGACTACGTCTACAATATTGATAAATTTAGCACGGCTACGTTGAAGGTGATGTCAGTGCTCGGTCAGGATATTTATTAGAGAGGGTCAGTAAACAGTAAACAGAAAACACGGTTACTCAATAATCGAGTAAATAATTGGAATGATACCCAATGTTTTGGTGCTGATTGTTTTATAGTTAGAAGATAATAAATCAAGATTTACATTGATAAGTTTTAAAATGCATTAGGTTAATAGCAGACCTTGACTATAAAAATGTGATTCTGATAGTTCTGTCATTTATTTTGACAATAGTTGTATTTTTTTCGCTTTATTCCTCTATAATAAACAGCTCTGTAGTTGGAGAACATATAAAATTGATTAAGACATTTGATCCAGGTCTCGCATAATGACCTTGCAATATATATCACATTTTGATTTAAAATTCATGGCATTATCTCAAAGGCATTAAAGAAAAACATTGACACATTGAGGAAAAGGATTAGTTAAAATGATCAGTGACCTTGATGTTATTTTGAATGGTGTGCAGGCAGAAGTATTGTCAGTAAAAATAACTGACATATAATATTGGTCACCAAATTCGAGTCCCGTAGAACAGACCTTCAGATCACTATACAATTTATGTTCATTTATGTTCATTTACATCAAGTGAGCTCTGTTTTATCACTGCCAACACAAAGATTAAAGATAGCACCAAAATATCGGCCACTGATATTGCTCTTGGAAACAGGATACAAAAACAAAGTATAGGAGCAGAAAGGAAATTATTAAATGAACATTTAGAGTTTTGAATTTGTAGAATGCGTATATCTAAAATTATATTTATTGTGTTTAAAATAAAACAAATAGTCCAAACATTTGGGGGCATGTATGTCCGTATTTTGCATGTCTCTAGAGCCACAAGCCAATGTCTTCGTTTATTTAGAGGTGGCTGTAACAGTTTATGATACCTCCTTGTGAAAACATCATCCACAATTATCAGAGTGCACTCTTGTATTTGTTCAAGTTTAGCAGTGTTTATGTCACTGCGGAAATTCCATGGCTAAGGGACCGAAATCTATTTTGAGAGGATAAATATATTTAAGATTGTCAGTTTTATGAGTGTAGTTATCTCAGGACAGATATAAACCTTGAACCCTTCTAGCAGAAATTTGTTGCATATGTATCAAATTGTGGTTAACAGTCAATGTAAATTCCAAATAGTTGACAAATTTCTTCACAATTAATTGAATGCACTGTTTATATTACTTTCAGGCTTCATACTAAATATAGTTTAACCCAAAACTAGTGCTTGAAACTTTTCAAGGTTGGCGTTCATTGTGTTATAGTAAACTAGTCAATCAGAAAGTGTGACTCTGCTTCAAATGCGTTAACAAATCTGATGAGGAACAAGAGAAAGTCTATCATCTGCATAGTTATATAAAAGGGTAACGTCTAAAGATACAAGATATGATTGATAAAAACATTAGAACGTAATGGTCCATGGATCAACTCCCAAGGAACCCCAATTTGAAGTTTAGACCAACTACACAAGACAACCGGCAAATTAATTTGCTTCTTCGGATTTTACAGATAGCTCAATACGAGCCCCACCCCCACCCCCACCCACCCCCCACCCCCCGAGTCATCAGACATAATATAAGCCCTTAACGTGCAAATAAAAATATCATAATGGAAATAACCAAAAGCTTTGGATAAATTCATCAGGACTGCAGGTATATATTTCTTTTCATCAAAAGCTCTCCTCCAGCTTTCAAGCAAACATAGAAGAGTGGTCTTGCATCCATGATCTGCAAAGAAACATCCCACATATTTGCTAAAAATGTATTAGAATAATAATTCTAAATGGTCTCAACTGGTATCACAGTTAGGAGGTTTATATTTACTTGTTTCAAGAAGATTGTTCTTTTTAAAAATAGTAAATATTTGAGCTTCGTTCAGACGATCAGGAATAACAGTTGATTGATCCCCTCTTGTAGCTTTCATAAAATTGTAACTTCATTATTATGTTATACACTTCGTCATGGTTATCCTGTTTAAATTCAAAAATTGTATCTTTGTTACTATTGATCTTAAAAGCCTTAATACTCATGAGTTAGAGGGTGAAAAGGAAATGTTTGAAGCTTTACTTTAATAATAAAATACGTTATATTTGATCATAGCCTTGTTGTCATCGCCCAAGTGTATGCTGTCAATGAGCACCTATTTATATTGAAATTATACGTTCTGTGGTGCGTTTTAAGGCAAATAATATATTATATCATACACAGTTTGCTTAAAATTACATTACATTGTTACGTGTTCTCGACTGTTGCCTACACACAAAGACTTCTGCATAGACGCTCTTGATGTTCTATTACCTATTCGGCAAACTGTCTTTATATTGTGTCCATTCCGATGATAACCCAAAGAGATTGCTTTCAATACACACATGTATGCACCATACCCTTTTGCATTAAATAAAACGATCCATGACCTCAGTAATGTTGGCGAGACTTATTTATATGACGTATCTAATGTTTAAACTTCAATCTCACAACAAGATACAACGGTGAACGAAGTTCACTGGACACGTCCTTACGTTAACCTCTTTCAATCAGGTGAATGTATAGTTTGTTTTATTTTTAAATGTACTGAATCCTTATTTAGCAGGAGAATAAAATCAGAGATCCTAATTGTGTTTGTGATGTGACACATCCAACAAATTGTAGTTATTTTTCTACCATAGCAGTAAGTACAATAACTTAAACAAAAGGCAGGTACTAAATATCAGTTTGTATTCAAAACTGAACTATATAGACATGACTATGCAAACAAAGAAACAAACAAGCGTCAGAATATGGGATATCAAGGAAAATAGATCAGTCAATTTAGGGAGGCATAAAATAAGTTTCACCAAGCATTTATTTATTATTCTAAATAGAAAAAATAAAACAGCATTACATAACTGGTTTTGTAATCTACTACCTTTATGCAATACCTGAAAAGTTCTTGCTTTAAACAGGTAATGTCATTATGTAAATTGTTCCAATAATAGGTTTGTTCTATGAAAATGTACAACTTGTTTGTAGCAACAGTCACGATTAATATATAACTAATAATACAACTTTCTTCAGAAAGAGTTAATAACACCACATCCAGCAAATCTTCTTCATGTGTATAAATGCCTGTTGATTTATTTTATATTCATTATTTTTCTATCTTGAGGTGTTCTAGACCGATGAGTATGCTATATTCACGCATCGTACTTAATAAAACACAAAGTATTATACAGATAAATTGGTAATATATCCTTCACAGATGTAGCTTAGGGTTAGTTCACATTTTTTCATATTATTAGAATTGCATAAATAATAATAATAATAATAGTAACAATAACAATAATAATAATAATAATAAAGAAAAAGAAGAAGAATATCAATGTTAATGATAACAATGCAAATATTCAAATAAAAGGTAAAGAAAAGTTCAATTTAAAACAAAATTGCAGCCACATCAGCCCTTTAAACCTGAAAGCCAAAGGGTCGGTACTTTTATAGTGAATGGATTTGTTAGGAGTTGGTTAATAGTTGTGATTACTGTTATTACTATTATTATTATTATTATTATTATTATTATTATTATTATTATTATTATTATTAATATTATTATTATTATTATTATTATTATTATTATTATTAATATTATTATTATTATTATTATTATTATTATTATTATTATTATTACAGATGAC
Organism: Sinohyriopsis cumingii; assembly: GCA_028554795.2. Classification (NCBI taxonomy): domain Eukaryota; kingdom Metazoa; phylum Mollusca; class Bivalvia; order Unionida; family Unionidae; genus Sinohyriopsis; species Sinohyriopsis cumingii. The sequence goes on from CM068838.1 coordinate 95,117,004, forward strand.
TCCCCGTCAAAAACATTGTGCTAACATTCGGCAGCTTGTTGATCAAGAATTATTACTCACAATGTTGACTACGTCTACAATATTATACATTAAGCACGGCTACATTGCAGGTGATGTCAGTGCTCTGTCAGGATATTTATCAGAGAGGGTCAGTAATCAGAAGGCACAGTCACTCAACAATCAAGAAAATATTTAGTGGACTTGAGAAATTTAGTGAAGTTGAGAATACAGATATAATATAAGTTTAATCGAGGAATATATAATAGTATGATTTCCTATAATATTCAGCAACGATATTACAATTTTATGACAAATAAAAGTTCAATGACAACAAACACTTAGACCTCGACTACAAGGCTATGTCGAATTGTCATATTTTTTCAGTAATAAACTAAAGAGTGTTGCTAATGAGACATTATTTATTTGTATCTATTTTCCATGACTAATTTTACAAAAAGACAAACAACACAACACAAATACAACAACAACGCTGTTGAATTCAATGCAGTTCGACCAGCGTGCATGAAGCATACATCATGAATGACTCATTCTTTCAATAATGCTGACATTTAACTGAGTTGAAAGGTAGTAATCGTGGCATTATAAATACTGATAAAGTTCAACAGTAAATGATTATACAATTCTATAAAACAAAAAGGCTGATTCCATGTTGATTTCCCACCGTCAAAGCTGATGACCAGAACCGGTTGTAGTATTGGGTTGACATGCTGTCTAGAGTGAGTGTTGACTGCAAATGTATAATCAACGATAACTATAGGCAGAATGCTGCGTAAAATATACATGGAATTTCGTTCTATATAAATCCAGAAGGCACTCAGTAAAACGAATCACGTCGATTAGTATTATGTAGACGTGCCTACAACGAAAACAGCCAACCTCCACCACCAGCAACAGTACCTACTATTAGGACACCAGGACTGTCAAACAATATACTTATAACTACAAATTACTTCATGAAATAATTGATGGTGATTACAAAGGAAATATCAAGCATTTGTTAATAATATGGAGAAGGTTTACTTTTAATTGATTAAATTATCTACCATTGTAATGTTCATACCAATAAGCATCAATGCAGTAAAAGAAAAACAGATTAATGTAAGAGATTTTTTAATCACATTGTCAACTATTAAAGATCCAGAATTTTAGGATAATTTAAATGTTAGTCTATTATATTATGAATTTTAAGAACTGAGTAACCCGAACAATTATGCACCGCGGTACTTTTATACTTACCGCGAGAATACAACGGTGTACTGTAAATACATTCGACATCAAATATTTAACATGCTGCAAAAGGGGACATAAGATTTGCTGAAAATTTTCGTCCATCAAAGCATCAATAATAATCTGATTCTGTTATTACTATTATTATTATTATTATTATTATTATTATTATCTTAACATCACTAGTATTAATAATGATAATCATAATTAAATTAAGAGAAAATAAAATATCTATCCACAGAACAAAATTGCAAATCCCACATTATCCGGAAAGCTGGGAGTTCAGTACCTATGCATACAGGAATTTAAGACGAATGTGTTGATTGTTGTATATCTTGTAGTCTAAGAACTGTTGCTATAATGCCGTGAGTACGATTACATTATATACGTAACCCATTGAAAGCCATTGTGCTGGTTTATAAATTTAGAAAATGTTTACACTGAAGCATATATATATATATATATATATATATATATATATATATATATATATATATATATATATATATATATATATATATATATATATATATATATATATATATATATATATATATATATATATATATATATATATATGTATATGTATGTATATATATCTATATATGTATATATATATGTATATATGTATATATGTATATATATATATCTATATATGTATATCTATATATATATCTATATCTATATATATATATCTATATATATATATATATATATATATATATATATATATATATATGTATCTATATCTGTATATATATATATATATATATATATATATATATATATATATATATATATATATATATATATATATATATATATATATATATATGTGTGTGTGTGTGTGTGTGTGTGTGTGTGTATATATTGGGTGGAAATACCAATACACGGACATGAAAGAAAATTACTCAACCAACCAGAACCTATCGTGGACTTCAGAAAGTGCGTAAACAAATACTCTCTTGATCATCTTTGTATTATCTGCAGACTTGCAAAGGAATATGTATTCTCAAGGGATTAACATTCGCCAAAGATTAATTAAAAAATTACATTTGTAAAACGCGAATTAGTTTAAAAGTTGGATTTGGCCCGAATATATTTCTCAAAATCCCATTTGGCAACCAAGATGGCATATGTACTCCCTTGTCAGACATGTGACGAAAGGTAAAAAAAATTATTTTTTATAATTTTAAAAATTAATTTATGGCAAATTCTAATGTTTGCGAAAAATAGTACTTTTTTTAATATATTTTATTCTTACAATGAAAACATGAACTTCATATCGATAAATCCATGACATGATTACTGGCAAATTTCAGAACATTATTTCCTCACGGAAACTACTGAAGTTCCCTTATAGTGATGAAGTACTTTAATAATTACCAGCAGAAGAAATACCGCAGTTAGGCGCTATTATTTAACAACACGCATCAATACCAATTATACTGTGGTACTTATGATACGTTCCAGCTAACTTTAAGAAATTCTCAGCGAAACAATTTATACTTTTATTGAATTTATCATTCCTCATTCCTGGATAAGCTGTATTATGGTGCTTGTTTATTTCCTGAAATAGTCATATCCATATATTTGAACTGTTATAAAACTAACATTGTGTATTATACATTTGGTTTACTATTAGAGCTTACTTCCACCTGGTGGACAAAAGAATGCAATTAAATACAGACGTCGTTTCACATCTATAATTACAATCTCTAGTCGCATTGTTTTCTTCATGACAAAATCCAGTTTCCGTGTTAATTATGTTCTGTGACACTAAACAAAGAAATCGCATTTTTCTTCAACTTAAATTTACCTTAAGAAAATTCAAAGACATGTGGAAAGATGACAAGCGTACATTCCAGAGAAGAAAAGTAATAAAGCGTTTCGTGAACTTTATTCAGATTATCTAGATTGTCTTGTGTTTTTATTTTGGAGAATAAAACAATGTTGGATACTAGTCATGGCTATGTACCAACACTAAAGTAACTTCCGCCACCGCCAGTGATAACGATGATAATAGGTATTTTGAATGGTCTCTTTAATCCGTCAAGCCACTTCATAGACCAGAAACACCCTGGTTTTCACGTTTTCACGTTTGTTAATTTCCAGTGCAGTTGCTATGGTTGCGATCAAAAGATTTGACACACTTGCACCAGATATGACTCTTAATGTGTACTCTTGCGATATAGGCTTTTATCAGCTTGCTATATCCACACATGCATAGAGCGAGGAAATCCAAATTGATGATTTCTTACATTTTTCAGAAACGTGACATCATTGTTTAATGATAAAGACTCATGCCAGGCTGCAATAATAATAATAATAATAATAATAATAAATAATAATGGAGTGGCATTTTCTTTAGTGTTGTTCATTAGCATATATATAATTTGCTGCAGGAGATGGTATTTACGATTGTGTAAAAACTGTGTAACTAGTTGAACTATACTCTGGATTGTTGCTACAATATTTCGATCATTTATAGAGATGAAGCCTGTTATTTGAAGAATTGACTATATCGTATTCAGTTATTCAGCTAATATATTGTTATGGATAAGTTAGTATGTTACTCAACGAATAAATCTCAATGCCAATAACAGTACCTACCATTCAGCCAGCAGGACAACTATTAAAACAACAAGAGTTGAAGGAGTAGAAAGGTCTCAGCGGTAATATAATGGTATTATTAGGTATTACAAGTACAATGTTTTCGTGTGATGTTACGATATATAGTGTGTGTGTGTGACTGTGCTTTGGTTCCCTCCATTCCATTCTGGATATCTACACCCTAATAGTTTCTATTTAAATTTAAACATACTGAGATGCGAACCAACGCGGACAGATCTGAGATGTCACTGACCCATACTTGCCGCCGCATTGTACCATTCATGCATCCCAAACCCGGCACAAAACGTCTGCTGAAAACTAATACCATGACCAGCTAGATGTGACTTATTCTTTTACGTTGGGAGAGTTACAGAAGCTAGACATGCCAATGAGTTGGCAGAGTTTTTCCTTATTTCTGGGAGGTTACGTAGTGTCGAACATCAAACTGGGATTTATAATCTGCGATTACCTGGTTTACAGAGTTACTCACCAGACCTAAATTACACGAAGCAAAGCTCTAATGTTTTTATATTTCACAGTAGTGACGTCATTATTGGACGATATACGCCCCAAGTCACCGATAGAAAGTATAAACGGTGATTTGGAAAAAGGGCTGTTTGCATTATTCTCAAGAGTTCAACTCAAACCAGGGTAAATAGTCAGCATTTAGGTAAGTGCTTCCTTTTAATCATATCTGCAGAAGACACTCTTCCTCAAAAACCACGTTCCAGCAAGGGAACTTCAAGTAATCTAATGCGATAATACCCGTCACAGGAAGTAGGATTCCACACAAAGCTTTGTAAGTATCCACTGATTTGGAGTGCTAATTAATGAATAAGTTATAACACAAAAATCTTAAGATACTAACATAATCGGTATAAAATGAGACAAAGAAGAAAAAATCAGTTCACGGAAAAATTTGACGTTTTATATAACCAATGGATACCTTTTCAAGAAAATATTGCACCGAACACATAGTCTGCATCCCAGTGGTTCATTCATAACTTATTTTATCATTATAATTATGAGTTATGGAGGTTTTACAAGCTCTACCATTTTGGTTTGTTTTGGAGACCAGGGATCAAGATGCATTCAGATATAACCACATTGTCGACATGGTCTAATAAGATATGTATGATACTCAGATGGGATATCAAAAGACGAAGTGATATATCTAAAACTGATAAGTGTAATACGTTTTATTGTCGCTATAATGGACTCTTAGATCTAGCCTTGACTTGTGAATTAATAATTTGCATATAACATAAAGTCTGAGTTACTTTGGTTTGCCGATGTAACTATATTTATTATACATGATTGGCTATACATATCTCAGGAAGCCACCCTGGAAGAAACATCGACCTAAAATGGTTATTGGCAATCTTTTACACATATTCACTACTGTTTTGTTGAGACCCGAAGAAATACGAACAAATATGAGACGGTGCTATCTATTGATTTCGCAGCTATCCCGCTAATAACTTCATATGAAAATGTGATCAATTCAATATCCAGCTAAATGTGACTCATTGTTTCATCAAGTTGTTCGAACAATGTTAGGTAAAGCATTCAAATAAAATTTACTGTATCACACATAGTGATAGTTAAGTGAGAGACAGGAGCTTGGGATTTACGAGAACTTGACATTGAAATGAGTAGAGAGAGCTTTCTGCTTGCTTCTGAGGTCAGTTTTATATAATATTCACATCTCCTGAACTGTTTGAAACTAAACTGTCTTCTTTTACGTTTCACACCATGGTGACATAATTATTGGATGATAAGAGCCCTAGATACTGATAGCAAGTATATGTAGTGACTTTAAAAAAATTGTTCTCAAGTGTTCAACTGATGCCAAAACAAATATTATGCATATCGGTACGTGATTTATTTTAGTCATAACTCAACTTCCAAGTAAGGGAAGTTCATGTCATCCAATGTGAAAATAGAACGATCTTACAAATAATGAATTCAAAGGCTTTGAATTACTGACCGTTTTAGGATGCAAAAAAGTTAGAAAAATTAATTTAGATGCGTACTTGAAAAGATGTGTAACAACAATTGTCAATAGGTATCCATATATCTATAAACATTTATCTGTCTTTCACGTAACTGTAAATCCCGATGCACTGCATCCTAAAATATTATTTATCAGAGTAATTACGGATAGTAGAGTGTTTCTTTATGGCTGTGTTTCTGTATATTGTATAGTATTTGACGGGATTTATTTTAACTTTCCGGTTGATTTGGTCATGTTACTTGTGACCGTCACGTGAATAGTAAGGATATAGATAAAGATAGCAGGTATTGGATCAGCAGGATACAGTAATGAAACTGGAAATAGTGAACGGAGGTTGGGTTGTGTCATTCAACGTGGATTAACAAACTGAAAACAATATGATTTGATATCAATTATGCTGTTCACATCCCAATGACGACACTTTATTCGATATTAACTCGGTAGCCACGAGAATATCCTATAGGTATCTAACATGTCAACTGAAGTACACAAATCATATTGTTTTCAATTTGTAAATCCACATACATACATGCATACATCAATACATACATACATACATACATACATACATTAATGTGGTCATTGAAATCTTCCGATGTCCGAGCAAGTTCCTCTTCTCACGGGCAAGAACATATTCAGGATGCAACAACTGCATCGGGAGTGAAAAGAATTTATGTTGCCTATTACACGCTTACGTTTTAGAAGTGAAGTTTTAAATAGGCAGGTACATATATGCTATTCACATACCACTGATCAACACATCCTTCTTTCTCCAAATTAAAAATTAGTTTAAAAATAAATTAATGATTTATTTATTTATTCTTCTATTGTTAGTATATCTAGCATCATGGGCTAGATATTATACCTACTCAGCATGGTGTTGCTTGTTCTCTTCCACGGCATTCAAACAGAAAAGCTGTTTCGCGACTTGTATCCCGCTCGTAACACGAAATGTCGGGTTGACTATGAGTGCGGACTTCACGGTTATTCCTATAGGTGGTGTTTTATAGATGACGATAATAATTGGGAATATTAATGCAGGAACGATTGTTCCCTTTATGGAGACACGTTCATGTATTGTCAGTCTGGATCGAGTTGGGAACCCACATAACTCAACATAAGCTAAGAAGGATTTGGTACCATGAGCGCTTTTCTTCATGTAGCATCTGTACTTTGCAATTTTCTTATCTTACTAACGCAGAACATAGCAGAAATCACTTAATTATATTTTCGCATCTGGTGATAAAGTTACAAATTGGATTTAATGACAAATATACGAAAATACAATCGTAATATTGTTATTGCCTAAAAGATTTATCAGTAAGTCTTTGATCCATTTCAAGGTGACTGTTAATATTTATTTGCCTCCTCTTTCTGTTTATTGTTCAATAATCGCATTGATATGAGGATAATCTTGACATTTTATATTTTCGACAGGAAAGCTAATGATGATAATGTGGGAAAGGACAAGAGTAAGAGTACGATAAATTGTGTAGATAATAATAATAATAATAATAATAAACAATTTTAGATTATTCTACAGCATTGGCGACATCGTAATAATGCTCAAAAGGAATTTAACGACATGGTCAGCACATTATCATATATATGTACAGAACATAAAAGCTAAGTATCATTTTTAGGACCAATTCAATTACTTGAGGAGGACTAATCTATGCTAAGCCCAAATCCCTTGGATTATGAGTCCAACATTTTTATGAGTTGAGCTATCGCCGTTTCCAGATTGCGTTATAATGAGTTATGAACTAGAAGTGCGAAAATACCAAATGCTGCTACTTCTAATAATTATTCTCTTTTCAACCGTTGTGTCTTATTTTACAACGGTAACAGCACTTGTACATATTAATCATATTACTGTCACCATCAGCATAACTGCTATTACTACAAATCATTAAGTCAAGTCTTATAACATTCAACAGTTCAAATAATCAGCTTATCTGATATAATTCATGCCGTATTGATTAGAGATGGTAACTCTCATTATTTATATATTGCTCATTAATTATTGCACAACTTGAGTCGTTTTTTGCTAATGGCTTATCATTTCATCTACGAGAAGTTTTAGGCCTTCCACTTTGTACTGTAAAGTTGTGAGTCTGCCATTTTGAACAAAAGTGCAATTGTCACTACCAGGAAATAACCTCAGGTATAACACTACACAAATGTTCATCCGGAACATTCACCCTTGGATATTTAAGATTGATGTGCCCTCAGGCAAAGAAGGTATTTAATCAAACCATTCGAAAATTAACTATAGGATAATGAACAATCAAACTAATGAGAACATGAAACAATTATAATTGCCTAATCAAACAGATCTTGACCATAGTGAATGAAACTATAACAAGTTAAGAACCATCGTTAATAGTATGTATCCCGCCAGCCAAACCAACCTCAAAAAATAATTAAATAGAAAATAATGGAACAAAATTAAAAATTTATTGTTTGCTATCTTTATTTTATCAGTATATAACGTATATTGCAATTAATAATATAATATAATGAATGGAGAGAAGATACGTACATTTTACAGAATATCATACAAAGGTAATTTCATATATGATGAACATTCACCGTGAGACTTAAGAAATATTAACTTAATATATCGTCAGCTGTGATTTTGATTTCATCTTTTTTGTCTATACAATGTACCAGTTGAAATGTCATTGTAGTTAACACAACTGTCACGGATGCAAAGTAGCTTTGAAGATTTCTTGCTACAACGAAATAGATAGGCACTTTCAGAAAACGCGATATAGGCTTTTATCAGCACGTTATATCCACACATGCTCAAAGCGAGGAAATCCAAATTGATGACTTCTTACCTTTTTCAGAGACGGTACGTCATTATGTAATGATAAATAATCCTATCCGGCTGCTTAACCAACACATAAAGCAAGTACAATGTGTCCTTGGAGACATTGTATGCATGTATTTTACACCCAAAACCTGTTCGACCATCAATACCCTTTTGGGGATAGAATTAGTGAAAAATAACAGCGTAGGATTATGAATGGATTTTACAGTGGTTCCATGAAAACTGAAAGTGCATTCATTTGTGGGAGTTAGTAAGGTATGAGTTTTATTATAACAAGATCAATTCATTTTACCGAGATCGTGTGAAGTATACCGACACCCTGCTGATGCAAAAAACCGCCGACAATGAGTAATTGATATCGCATCAAACGAACGTGACCTAAAGCCTTCTAAATCTTGTCTCCATCAAAGAATATTAAAACTGCGAAGGGAGATCCATGGAGTGTTATATCATAGAAGAGTCTGAAAAGCTACGCCTTGAAATCGCTCTTTAACACCAGGAAATGCTACATATTAGGCTACACGCACGGAATACCATTCGCATTCAATACATCAATCTTCATTTGTAACATTCATCTTTGGAAAGTGATACATAGATAAAGAATCCTGCCCTGTTGCTTAACAGACACACTAAGCACACAGGTAAAATGTGTCCTTATGAATATGAAGTTGACCGACTTTACGTTATTACTAAGGTGACTTTAAGTTCCAACTGGAAGATCAACTCAAAATAACAAAATTCGTGAGTTGCATAGACTAACTCATTAGTCTCAAGCAAAAGTACTTGACTAAGAGTTATGTATTTTCTAGGCAGCCAGTCTGCTTGTTATCAATTAATGTTTTATAGAAGAGAGTAGAAGAAAACTCTGTTACAGATTAAACTTTGAAATAGTCTGACAGAACCCTTGTTAAGCATGGAAGGATAATACTAAACCAAACAAAAGAAAAACTGGATCAACAATTACATATTTACTGGAATTTTACAACGAGCATAATCACGTGTTCAATGCGCTGGAAGAAATTACGCTCATACACTTCGTCTAAAGTTTGTAAAGCAGTGTTGCTTTGTTATTTTCTCCTGATCTGACATGTTCTGAAGTTTGAAAAGATCCATGTGTACATTGGCAATCTTTTACGCTTATTCACGTTTGTTTTGTTGAGACCCGAACAAATACGGACATTTACGAGACGGTAGCTATCTATAAATTACGCAGCTATCCCGGGTCCCGCTTATAACTTGAGATGAAAAGGTGACCAAATCAATATCCAGCCTGATGTGACTCATTGTTTCGTCATGGCTGTTCGAACAATTTTAGGTATGGTAACCAAATATAATTTACTGCATCACAAATATTAATAGTATTTGTGAGAGAGGAGAGTGGGGTTTACGAGAACTAAACATGCACAAGAGCAGGGACAACTTTCTCCTTGTTGATGAGGTCAGGTTTATTCCATCAGCGATTAACTCGTTTATAAAAGTATTCACCTGCTACAAGAAAATAGAAAGGCACTTTAAGAAAATGCATTAAATGATTAAGATTGCCAAACAAAATATTTATCATACAATTATTTATAGAATACACTCTTTATTTCATTTACATACCATTATTGTTAAATTATCACTAGCGATGATGTAGATAGTACCGGAAATGAACCACACATAATATAATATGAGAATAAAATAAAATAAAGGAAAAGCGACAGTTTTAACTGGGAATACGTTCATTAACAGCATGATAGAAAAAAGTTTCTTGCGTATTATCTCCACATGGAAACAACAGCTAAATTAAAGTACAACAGTTGATCATATCTTACAGGAGTTATCAAATCAAGGGTCATCATGTCGATGAGAACATTCAACAAAATCAATATTGAACATTGAATCTAAGTGAGTGTAAACATGCATGCCAACATTATAAATAACATGACACAAAAATGTATTACTGTCTTGTATCAGAAAACTACTCGCTGGTAAAAAAAATGATCAACGACTAAAGTACAGGAACTTGTTTGAAAATTGAGATCACGCTGCTTCTTCCTCCGAAGAACAACGTTTAATGGCAATATTGGCACAATGGGGTCACGAATTATGATATCATATAATCAATTTTGCACCCTATGTTACAGAGGTAATCAGCCTGTTTATCAACAACAGACACGTTAGAGATAACCTGGAATAATTTCCCACACTTCCTATATTACAAATGGAACCAGTCTGTCTTTTAGCAATACTTTCAGAACTTGACTAATTAAAATATCTTCATAAATCCTGCATTTAAAACCCTTTAGAAAAACGCGTTTACGTCGAAATTGACGACACTTATCCATTTAGAACTATTGCATTAAACATTATCTATTTACAGACGTCATCGTGGAAAACACAACAACAAAAATATAGAAGAATCAGCGGCAATCATTAGGTTATATCTAGCTCACTTGTCATCAACAATACTATTTACTTATATACTGGGTGGCTGGACAAAATGGTAGCGGACAAAATAGTACGGACAAAATGGTATGGATAAGTGGACATAATGGTATTGGACAAATTGGTATGGATAAAATGGTGCGGACAAAATGGTACGGACAAAATAGTTTGCGACAAAATGGTACTAGGATTAAATGGTACAGGCAAAATGTTACGACTACAATTTTATTAATACGAAATGTAAAAGAAACAGACAAGTATTTACTAAATAACATTAATAGGCTGCTATTGTGAACTGACCATAAATGATTTATAATAATTACCTATACAAACAATTTTAAAGTAAAAAAGCAATTCAAGAAAAATATAGTGCAAACTATGAAGCTACATGACAAAAGACAAGTACAAAACCTCAGACTACTATAAAATATTTTAGAAATAGAAAAAATAAACTTAAAAAATGTCACACATCCAAGGCATAATCAAATAACATTTATCATATGAGGTCAATATTTTTTAAAACCTAGTCGCAGTCAGATAACATTTATATTGAGCACTATAGCAATATCTCCCAAATATGCAACCGGATCTCGGTTATTGTAATCGACCACTATGGTGTGAAGTGCTTTGCTGATGCGAACATATGTTTTCTACTTCTTTCCGGTTGTTGTACACAGTTCCATTTGACGACGCTGAAGCTGAGTGCTATGCTACTCCTGTTGTAGTTTCCGCGCCAATTTTGTGAGCAAGACCAGCAACGTTGTTAAAAGCATTGTGCCAACCCTCGAGTGCAGTGTTGCTGCTAGGTAGGTTATCTATGCATCTAGAATATTGGTTCCACAACTGAATTGCGAATCTTGGTGTACCTCTTCTTCCTCTCCTTGGTCTTCCGATGTAGTTGTCCTCCATGTAATCACATATTACTTCAATGTCTCGGTATGCTGGATCTGCGGTCAGATTTTCGAAGACTTTAATGACGCTATATGTTGGAATAAATGCTAGAGCAAGAAGACGCTTGACAAGAAGCGCGAAATCAGGTTCATCTATATAACGTTCTGAAACATGCATCCAGTTACTGTTGCCATCGGAAATATATTCTGAAAAGCTCTAATTACTGCCTATTCAAAATCAAATACAACATTAACTGGATCTAAACCTGCAAGCAAGGTGAGAACTTCTTGAAGGAGTTGTAGATATGCTTGTTCGCTTTTTTCGGATAGCAATGCATACACTGCAGGAAAAACTTCGCCAGTTTGTTTTACTTGCTGTCTTTGAAGCTGATTGTTAAAAAAAGAGATAAATATTTATCATACAAAATAAACTCCAGACAGCCTGAAAGTTTACTCAGAGCAAATTATTTTTTTTTATTATCGTAAATTTACATTATTAAAGCACCTCATAGGCTTAAAGCACAACGTTATTTCATTTATGTCTAGAGAAACATTGTATATACTCATCAGACAATCAATAGCATCTCTCTAGTATAAATATATTCTGAGAGCCATGGTTATAACTCTTTTTAAAGCCATTAAACGATGGGGGTCATCACAATAGATTCATGAAGGAATGTATCTCCACCCACAACCAAGCTACATTGATACTCAAGAAACCAAAATATTAATTTAAGAATACTCCACCCATTTCTGGAGATGGAGGTGTCTATTTTTCATAGTCAAATGGTTGTAACTATGTTCTTAAAAGATGAAGCAACATATCTGAGTATGATAACTACTACGGTAAAACTTAACACTTGCTTTATTATGAAATATAATTGACAATCATTTGGAGAATATATATAGTATACAGAGATTATATAATTTCGGTCCGTGATTACTAAATAAATGCAGTTGCTGAGTGTGGATGATATAAAGAACATGAACCTTTTTAAATCATATTGTTTGCATTTACGCTTGTTTTCTCTACCTCGACATTTCACGTTAGAAATAAACAACGGTACAAGCCGTCTACAGCCGAATAACCTATGGAAATGAGTGGATATATGCTGTAAAAGAACTGCATCTGCCATATAGTTAAAACAACGTACAGGATTCAGCTTCCGTAAATACTGCTTTGTTTATACCATTAAATATATGCATGTGTTTTCAAGTTTTAACTTCGATATATTTACGACATGTAATGATTATCATGAATGCTGGCACTATAGTTTTCAAACAGAACGGAAGGTGATATCACTAGAAAATGTTCGTTTGCTGTATATTTGTTATTCTCTTAAAATAAATCCTATATAACTTCAACTTGATTTCTGTCATAGGAATGCAGAACAACTTAATAGATAGATCATAATTAATTACTAGTTGGCATACAAGTGTCTTTGACGCACGAGTGAATATAACACCGACTCAGTCGCATCTTTTCTGGAGATGTGTGTTTGGTCGTGTGGAATATGAACTGGTGCGTATAGACTTAAGCCAGAGGTTCGAATCTCGGTGGAGTACGAATTAAAAATTCGCTTACCTGTATGATAGTACTATTTGTATCATGTATATATCGCAGATGAAAGTTTTGTGGGCAGATGGAATAATGCCCCAGAGGTACGTCATCCTCTTCTGCACTCCAGCCAGAAATTTCGATAATATAAACGCATATACCCTCTGCTGAATCATTAATATGACACACGTTTCTCTGCAAAACAAGTGATTGCCTTTTTCCTATTTCTTTAGACCTTGTTCAATATTGAATTCAATAACTTATGCAGAGTTACCTAACATTGTGAACTAACAGTACGTGCAACGCAAAATAGATTTGACCCGGAAGTAACATATTTAAAAACCGACTGCCGATTATTGTAAGGGAACCCAACTGCCCGAAAAGCTGGAAGGGGGTGAATAATCTGCCTATAAGTCACCTACAAGCACCAAACGTATATAATATTTATTAGCATAACTATGAAGTTTTTAATAATGGTAATTCCTAACATAACGTACAATGAGAGGGTTATGATCTGTTTTAAAACACCTCTAATGCTGTAGTTGAACCTAAAATTTAAGTTTGCATTGCTAACGTAAATACTTGGAGGATTGTGGCTGTCATTAGAAGACAAGTGCTACTACTTATTTTGATCCCGATTTTACACATTCACAACTTTATTTAAGTTGATATGTGCTGCGGCATTTTCATCTCTCACTCTACCAGCAATAGAAATAACAAAACCAAACGGTGTTGACTTGGAGCGCTATCATATTGTATCCTGGACTCCTCGGTTTCGATGCACTGAAGTACTTACTGGCATCTTTCCAGAAATGTAACCCTTTCATAGTGATACCCTTTCATTATGTTAAAAACAGAAATTATTTTAGCACAGTACAGAAATATCCAATAACAATGATCAATTTTATTATATTCTTCTTGGCATGCATTGAACAAACAACCTTTTAGTACAAAGTTCATATTTTATCCTACAAATAATGTTTAATGTATTGTAGGTTTCAGAGGAAGTACTATTAAAAAAGGTGTTCATGTACTTCTGTTTGGCCACACAATAGTAAGAGACCTCGTGTTCCATTTCAAAACAACTTCTCGTTGCAGTTAGTAATTTTACTCGACTTGACGTGGATAGGTGCCAAAATATCATAGTAAATATCTGTAAATATATTCTTTCGCGATTGGTTGTGTCATCTTCAAACACGATGAGAGATTGCGTCATCTCTGCTGATAGATCGACCCAATGCAATTCCACTCAAGAGTAATTCATGTGCAGTAACGTAGGTTGTCGAAATTGGTGTCTGAACTTAAAAGAAGTGAGTTTTTGTAATTACGGTTTAGTATCAGCATCAATTACTATGTAGTAGATCAAAAATGCAAGAATAATCAAAATCAAAGGAAGATGTTCGGCTCTTCGGAAAGGATAACAGTAATATATCATTAAATCGTGCGATTTGGTACAGGCACTATGCCAAGCGTTCTTTTTAAGTCACTATGTATACTTGCTATCAATGTTTAGGGCTCTTATATATATGCATATATTGTCCACTAATGATGTCACCTAGCTATGAAACGTAAAAGAAGGTATATATTAGCTCTGAACAAACAAGTACAGGTGAAAAATCATATAATCGTGTTAGTCGCTGATGGAAAAATTTCAGCTTTGTTTCGCAATTACCTGGCCTTTAAGAAACAAGGATAAATCTCTTCGTACTCATTTACATGTCCAGTTATGTTAACCACTCTCTCTCTCTCTCTCTCTCTCTCTCTCTCTCTCTCTCTCTCTCTCTCTCTCTTTCGTTACCATCAATATGTGTTATACAGCAAATTTGATTTAGTTGTCCTACGTAACATTGTTCACACACCCTGGTGAAACAATCTTTCACATCTCGCTGGCTATCGAATTGGTCACCTGTTCATCTGAAGTCATAAGTGGGAACCCGGGTAGCTGAGTAGTCTAAGGCGCTCATTCTAATAGACCACTGACATCTCATACATGTCCGTATGTGTTCAGGTCTCAAAACAACCAACGTTAGTATGTGTACAAGCTTACAAGTTGCTTCCTTAGGTCGGTGTTTCTTCTAGGGGGAATCCTAAGATCTCTCTGCAGGAGATATAATAACCGCCATGTATAGACTGTCATATGGTTACAAATTGAATTACACCGGCAAAACCAACTCAACTAGATGTTCTATGCAACCACAAATTCACAAGTCAAGGCTATCTCTAAGAGTCCATTAACGTGACATTGAATCGTATTACACTTATTAGCTGATGAATGTTAGATAGATCACTTCTACTTTCGATATCCCTCATCGGAGTAGCATACATATCCTATAAAGCCATGTTAAAAATATGATTGTATTTTAAGCATCTCGAATCCTGCTCTCCTAAACAAACCAAAATTATTAAGATGGTAACACCTCCAAAATCCAGATTTTTATTGATAATTTTGTTCTATGAAACTTCTTATTTGTTCGTGATGTGGCCGACAAGCAGAAAAGATGTTTTCTATTTTCGCACTTTATACCGAATATGTTCGCGTCTTAAGCGAAATGGTTTTTAAATCATTCAATAACTATTATTCCTCGTCAGAGGGTACTTCCAAAGATATTTTCCGGTGAAAACATCTACATTATCAACAAGATCGCTGATTTCAGCACAATGGCAAAGGGTATCAGGTATAATGTAAGTGTACGCACCACGCTTTAGTTACAAATTTTAGTGTACAATAAATTTATCAATTAACAAGCAGATAGCACATTAATTTCCTAAAAGTACTGTAAATGGAACGTTCGGGTTTTCTGGTGGTAAGGACAACAATGTCGTTTAGAGCTCATATAATTAATTTTCCTTTATCAGTAGAAAATAATCATGTTCATATTATTATTTTTATTTTCCTTATCTTCCTCCGTTTTCTTCTTCCTCATAATCCTTCTCTTCTTCATAGTATTAGTTTCGGACATCATAATAAAACGGCAAACATCAGAATACAGCTTTTCCAGAAACATATTTTGATCGATGTAACAATACAAGAAGACGTTTCACTAAGAATTTATGTATCGTTGTTAACCGAAACAAAGAAACGGGATGGCATAATTCGTTTTGCAATACTTTAGTTTTTGCTGAGCATTTTTTGCTCTTTTCTAAAACATTAGCACTAGCGCGGTATAGTTGATGTTGGTGTGAGGTATTAGCGGTGTACCATTTAACCGAGATATTTTCATCCAATGGTATGCATTATATTACTTCATGCCTATACCGATACTTCGGTAGTGTCCAGGAGCAAAGAATGCACGGAGATTTCTCAGTGAGTTAGGGATACAGCAATATTATCTTTATGTTTTCCTTTTGTTTACTTAAAAGTTTTATAGAAGATATGGCCATTGAACGTTCGGGTTCTCTGGACGTGGGGACAGCAATCGTTATATTTTTTTAAAACTGATATCTTTGTAAAAACTGATAATATCCTTATATTAACCCTTACAATATTCGGCTTCTTCTCTCATATTCTACTAATGCTAAATGCTTATTTGTAGAAAAAATTATGATTATAGATTAACTAGCTATAAAACATAAAATTGTTTTAAAAATATAACTTAAATAATAGGCATGTTATTAAATTCTTCTTTATTTGCTTGTATTGTCTATACCTGTTATGACATGAGGAATGTTAGTAGTTGTTATGCATAGTTCTGGAAGTAAAAAGTTATGGAAATTTCCAAGCTATTTTGTTACCAATGTAATGTCATTTCCATCATGTTTAATTTTTTGTGACAAAAATAATAAATAAAAATAAAAACTTTCCAGGAGCCAAGTTTATCACTAATTAATTTTGAACATGATAACTCCGTGAATCACACGTTTGACACACGTTTGACACACTTTTGACACGTGGTGCAAATGTTAGCGTCGTAGGTAATGTTGTTGGCATTGTAATTTTGGTTGTTATGATTATAGTCATCTTTACATCACTCTGGTACATGTTAATCGTGCTACTGTGTGCTTTCCTGACGACTTCCTTCGCAACTGTTTTTCAGTTTCTGACGTTATATAAATTCATCTTCCAATTATATTGTTTACGCATGCATTAATAGTAAGACGTGAATATTCAATGTCAATACTGTTAGGACAACTGGCTCTTTCCTAATAGCTGTTCCAACGTATACGTTTTTTCATTCCGCAATTTCATGATATTTAACAACAAGCATGGTCCCCCACCTGCATTGAATTTAATGTTAAACACATTACTCTATATAAGTGTGAACAAAGTTCATGGGGTACATCCTAACCTTTCATCTCTTTATACTACGTGAATGCATATGTTGGTTGTTTTAAATTATCCTGTTGGCGTGTTTCTATAAGAGCAGTCTCAGAACATTGTTAAAACGTACACGTACTTTTGCATTGAAGAAACCTATAAGACCAATTACGTTTGTGGTAAACGTGCCGAATAAATTGCATTTTTTTTACACTAGATGCATGTAAATATAACACTTTAAATTATATAGCTTAGTCACTGTTAGTTTGCAGTAACAATAAGTATATTAGCTGGTGTCATTATATAAAATGAAATTTCAATTTTTGTTTCACCAACCCATCTATTGTTGTATATATGTTTGTAGTCATCACACCACACTGGACAACATGTTAACAAATATTAGAACCAGTTCTCGGCATTACTGTAGCGTTAATGATGGGGTAAATCTGAGGTCAAACTTCCTCATCATGAATTCGTGACCTTTATTACTAATTATATTCTTAGTGGTGCTCCCAAGAACAACCCTGTCGAAAACACCATAAATAAAGCAAAAAAACAATCGCATGAAATTCTCATTTGGGAGGCGGGGCTACATGAACACGAACCGTAACTTTCAGAAAATGAAAAACAGGGTGACACCCAAACGTTTTACCAATGTATGCCGGAACGGAGTCATGGGGTGCAACATAACATCTCAGTACTAATATGACAAGCGGGTATATCATGATTCTTGTGCCAATTTGTTAGTTTTCACACTCCTGACTTTTGTAACATTTAGGCTAGAAGCACAATAAACAACTGCACTGCGTTCAAAAGCATTTTTGTGTGGATACGTCATCACTGGAAACATATACGAATATCTCAATCCCATCATGTTGTCCTCATCTGCAACACAATTAATTTTAATGATAACATAATATTACGTTACAACAGTCTTGGTCTCAACCTCTATCTGCGTTTTATCGTTCATCTTCAATTTTATCTTCCTTGACGTTAACACAGTACTATCAACAAGCTTTCAGATGTCATCACAAACTCTTTCACACGTTGTGAGATAAAAAGTGCAGGATCACTCCTCCCATATATATTACAACTTTTAGTTCGCAATGAACTGAACCTTTGACACAGAAATGCCAAACTGAAAACTATTCAACGCTGTGCTTCTCAGTGGACACCGATTTTGTTTTGAGTTGAGATATTTCATTTTGTCTTCTCGAACGATTGTCATTCTTATCATCAGTAGTAGTAGTAGTAGTAGTAGTAGTAGTAGTAGTAGTAGTAATAATAGTAGTAGTAGAAATAATAGTAGTGGTAGTAGTAGTAATAGTAGTACAATGTTTTCAGATAAGATAATGTGTATTTTAGTTTTATGATAAAGCAAATAAAACAATATCCATTTTGTCCAAAATAGTTGAATTTGTCATAGACTAATTTTGATGATTTCACTCCGCAGCAATGAAAAAGGTGAACATACTTTTGGCTAGAACGTCATTTTTGAAATGACACACATACTTAATCTACTTTGAAAAAGTAAAGCTTACTACGAAAACGAAAAAAGTAAAGCCAATAACACTTAACCGAAGCCTATTACTTACCCAGAGTTTCTCAGATTGGCTTAGCTTATTTTGTTACTTTATCTTTGTCGTTCGTGTTGTTGTTTTTTTTAAAATTTGTACGTTTTTTTTTTAATCACCTTCTCTGCTGCTACAAATGTGTGAGTAATTAAATCAATATTATATCAATCTCTTAACCAAATATATTATCAAGACCTATACGATATCACCATCGAGGATCATGTAAATATATTGTTATAAATCCGTGTGGAGTAGATTAAGCTTTTGAAGAGAAGTTTTTGAACCTATTCATGTTCATAACTCCTGAACACCAAGTCTGAATGTTTCGTAGGGTATGTGTGTCGACTCCATTAAATACAACTAAAATATTTCAATTATCTATGATCACTTTAGGTATTTGTGCATATCTCAGAATGTTTACGTCTGCCCAGAGAAAATGTTATAGCTGGATTTGTTTGTTTGTCCAGCATTACATCATCGTATACCATGAGATTATTAATAAATCTATCGAGGTCATCAACAGATGGGGCTTCATCAATATTAGTGATAAAATCAAAAATAATATTTACCACCCTGATCAAAAAATGTTGCATTTTCATTAAATCTTTAAGTACATCGTAATATCCTTGATCATCATTTGATGGAGCTATTAAATATAACTTATCCCAACTGAGCCATCTCATTATCAGATTAAGTAATCATTGTGTTTTTCCCAATCCTTATGGACCTATTATTATCACTATGATGGAATTCGATAATGCTGAAATATGTCTGACTGGCACTTGTTTCCGTATCGCTGAAAAATGAATGACATCCATTAATAACAACAAAAAAAAATAAAAAGCGGGCTCTTGCAAGCAAATGTGTAATATGTGGTACACAACAATATCAAAGTATTTCTAATAATGAAATCGAAGGTGATATCGCTGCTTCATTAGGAAAATTACCAGGGAATACATGGGCTATATATCCAGGAGAACAAATATCTACCTGCATATAAGTATTGTGGTCCTGGAACTCGACTTGACATCCGACTTGACGAAAAAGATCAACCCAGACCAGGGGAGTATGCAATAACTGCTATTGATCAAACATATCATGTTCATGATATAGCTTATAAAAATCCTATTTTGCAAAAACGAAATATTGCAGGTGTGAAGTTGATTCACTCGTTAACTTTCATGCAAAAATAAATCTTTTAGAGAATCATTAGCTAATTCGTTGATAAGATCTGCGATCAAAGGTGAACTAGTGCTAGGGGCTGGTAATTAATCATCCGAATATTAAAATCAAAGAATCGATCTATTATAGTCCAAGAGGATATTGGAGGGGTAGAGCAGCGATTAGTAAACTCGCTGATTCAGCAATTGTTACATGTTCTGTTGCTGAAAATTGGTTAGCACAACAGGCAATATGGCAAATTACCTATCACCAACAATTGCGCATGCACATCTTGATGTCAGCGGTCCTTATGAAGTTCATCAAGCAGATATTTTATTTATACCACATGATATTATTAAAATTCGAAGACGTCAATAATGTACATATAAATACGCGTTAACTGTCGTTGACGTTGCAAGTATATATAAGGAAGCAGAGCCGTTATCAACTAAAACAGCAACTAAAGTTTCTTCTGCTTTTGAAACAATTTTTCAACGAGGACCCTTATGATGGCCACAATTGCTACAGGTTGATCATGGTAAGGAATTTTTTGGTACAGTAAGGAAATATTTCATAAAGGTATGACATCTCGCGAATGGGTTACAAGATTACGAAGTGTGAAAGCTGCATTAAAAAATGAAATTATTCGAACAACTGCCATGAAACCTATTAATGCAATTAAAAATCAAATACATACAAATACAACAACATGACTTTTCAAAGCAACCATTATTAGCTAATGTGACTGTAAGATATTTAAAATAGATGGTGGACTTGAAGGTTGTAACAAAAGAGCGACTGATCCTATTTTGAATATTACGAAACATAAAATTTCTAACATGGTAAGATACACGGATAGACATGCAATCTACAGATTAGATTCAATTGCTCCTCAACGTGGATTTGCACGTGAACAATTACAAGTAATTCCTGAAGACACAATATTACCACCGCTTTCACTTTTGTAAACATGCACCTCGACGTCTATTAAATTCAAGACAGGTCAGCATTACATTTACATTACCAAGACAGCTATTAATTCTGCCTACGGTACATTGTCTTGGATTATGATTAGATTAATGCCACAACATTACTGTGTTAAAGCTCGCACAATGAATATTCTGTTGTTGATTTAATGTCAAGATAAATTCAACATCGATATCAAAGTCGCGCTAAACAAAATTTGTCACACTGTTATAACTACCTAAACAAAATTTACAATATCATTTGTTTCCTGAATTGGATTATTATTTTCTATGAATTCTATGATATTTGTCCGCAGTTGAGATATTCTTCTAACACGAGACACTGCGAAATAAACTAAATTTGACCATTCGATACGATCATCGACGATGCAAACATTTGTACCAGAGATGGTTAATCCTTGTGATGAATGAATCATCATTTAGTTTCCTATCGTCCATGGAGTTTATTCATAGACAACTCTGACACTAACTAAAACAATATCATTTAATATAAGATTTTGTTTCTCTGACGATCTTGTTATATCAACATCGATATTTTGTCGTCGTGTATCTGCTGGTCGATAACACAATGGATCTCGTAAATTTAAAAACTTTTCTTTATGTAATATAAATAATTGTTGCTGGAGTGTATCACGAACTATCTTTCTGATCTGATATTTGGCCAGCTGTAGTATACTCGTAATTGTGCTAGTGCTATTTCGTTCACTGAAATTGCAGTTAGAAAGTTAACACTAAAGAGCGGATTAGTTGTGCTCACTGATATCATCGTATTTATTGACGGAGTTATATTCACAAGAATCTGTTGTAGCAATTCTTTCGTCGTTGATATTATTTAAATCCCGATTTTCTAAAACAGGAACGGATTATATCACAGTCATTGATTTCTTGTAAATTTTAATCATCTCCGTGAACTCAAAATCTGATATTTTTCCATCTCTAAGACTTGTTGATAATAACGAGGATAATTTGTAGTATGATAACGTCGCTGTGTGTAATTTTATTATATCATCTTGCAATTTTGTATTTCTGATCCATTGGTTGAAGCGAACAATAGCATATTTTGCTGAATAACCTTTGCGGAATCCAGCTTGATCTTGATAGTGGTCAAATTGTTTTCAAGATCTCATTGAGAGAGATACCGCTATAATTATTAGGGTCGTCTGAGAAGCTTTTTTGTGTAATGGGACATTAATACTTTCGCCATTATTAGCAAAGTACCCATTGTCACAAATTGTATTAGGTAATTTGTGTAAATAAAACTTATATTTGAAATTGCGTTTTATTATAATTAATTAGTCTATTGTTCCATCCGTCTAGGAAGCTTTCCTAATTTTGGGTTTTCTGATACGCGTGAGAACTTCAGCTTCAAAGATGGATTATCTGCATCCCAAACATTCGCTTACCCGTGGAATGCTGAAATTACGTAATGGGGAAGTTGAGATCTTATGACAAGGTTCTTTGACATCATCAGCGAATAGAAGATTTCCTAACATCTGTGATTTTACTGAAAATGTCTGGCATGAAACTCTTTTTGAAACGTATATAAAAATACATAGTAAAACAAAATGATATTGACCTTCTATATGGCTTTTCAAACATAACATATAAGCAGGGTGTTTTTGGTGTTCTGCATCCTTAGCTACATTATGACAGGAACAACGGAATCTGCTTATTGCGTTTTATAAATGGTTGGGTACATTAGTGGTTGTATAAAACTGAGCGGAAAAAATATCCTCACCTTGACTATGCATATACCTTGTATGATTTATTTACGACTGATTTAAGATACTGAATTAAATTGACTTTAAACATCGTCTGAAATTTAAAAGAAATACCTTCTCATCTCCTACAAGCAACAATAGCCAGATCCATATCTTAATAATATGTATTCATCTTTAGAAACCCATACAACTTTATTCGGCTCGTCAATTTATTTCAGCATAATATAACATTCTCCTGGATGTAGGCTATCACCCATTTTAATCAACTTAATCATGTAATGAATAAATGTACAATACGTGTTAAAACACCTCAATCTCCTATTGTTGGAAGGGAGTATGTATATGAGAACCCATCACGAACTTTGTCATTTGATTGTGACTATTACTATCCCCAAATTGCAGCGGCATATTTTATATATCTGTGATCATAGTATCGAAATATGCACAATTGATTTTGACTAATACTAACTGCATGTAGATAATTGCTTGCTTGAATTAAAAGGTCATGCTTTGCTTGCGGCCAGTGACGTACAGGGAACAAATGTATGTAATCTCGTTAAATTATACCCAGAAGTATATATATTGAACACTAATCACGCCACCAAAGCGTGAAATGAAGTAGTGTGTAGTCCCATGCAACCTAGGTTTGGTAAACAACACTGAACGAGTTAATCGCTAAAGGAAACGTCCAGCTTGTTTTTCGACACTACGTGACCTCTCACAAACACAGTGAATGATCTGCCTTATATTTTGCATGCCTAGATCCAGTAACCTCTCACTGTGTGTCGCTCTCTCTCTCTCTCCTTCTCTCTATCTCTCTCTCTCTTTGTCTTTCTGTCTGTCTATGTGCCTGTCTGTCTCTCTTTCTCTCTCTCGCTCTCTCTTAACTATCGGTATGTGTTTAAAGTGT
Source organism: Sinohyriopsis cumingii (assembly GCA_028554795.2). Classification (NCBI taxonomy): domain Eukaryota; kingdom Metazoa; phylum Mollusca; class Bivalvia; order Unionida; family Unionidae; genus Sinohyriopsis; species Sinohyriopsis cumingii. The sequence continues at coordinate 95,141,203 of CM068838.1, forward strand.
CGAATTTTCAAAAATATTGAACCTTAAAGTTGAATGCATTGAGCATTAAAATTTTATCACATTTAGGCCAGATAAGTCTTTGAGAAGGATCGCTTCAAACTTTCTGTTTTCTCCCCCTCCCCCTCCCCCCGTGTCAGTGTTAAACTTGAAAGGCAAGCATATATGACTCATTGAGACTTGACCAGGTCATTGCATCGCTCTCTTGAGTGAGCAAACATTTGAGCTACCTACCATAGGCACTTGATATGAACCCATGTCAAATTATCATTTTCAAAGGAAAATTGATATGCAACGTAGTTCAGAGATTATAGGCTTTCCAAAATCTGACGAAATAAATGATTATCTTGGGATAATTTAGGAACCGCTGCTTACAATTGGTCAGCATATATTAAGGCGTACAGTTTGGGAATAATGAGAATTTGATGTGACGACCTGTGTCGAAATTCCTTAGTCCAAGATCCTGAGAGAGGAGTAGCTTGGCTCCGAAGAAGCCTAAAAAGAATAGTGCTTTATCTTTAAACAAGAAAAAGGGACAAGGTGGCTGTCTTGTAAGAAAAAACAGTGTTTAGTGCTAGGATGCACTATTTCTGAAAGAGGACAAACATTTAGATACGCAATTTTAATTGTTCACGTGATTTGCTATTTTTGATTCTTTGTTTTATGCAAATGTGTGTGATATGACTAGGATCCATATTATGTATCATTTATTCAATTTCATGGAAATCTGTTAATGCTAGATTATGCAATTTATCTCTTTAATTTTACAGTGACTAGTTCATTGATAAAATTGAAGATTGCATGCTATCAAATTTCTCATTTGTGTAGGATTTCATAGGGTTATATGAAATAATTTCCTTTGTGTGTTATGAGGATACTGTTTATCCTGAGTTAACGATACTCGCATATTTATCTCTGACTTTGTAATGTTTAAATAATCTTGTAAGCTAGGGACCTAGAATGTTGTGAATAAGTAAAGAGATTCGTTAGTGTTAGATACACTGTTCACGTCTTGGTTTATGGTCTGTAGCTTGGAAGCGAGGGTGATTTTCTATCGGATTAAGTCAGACTTCATGCAGTATGGAGAGCTAGTATGCTTCGGAGTAACGTACGCGAGGGATTTTATGTACGTGTGGACAGTGGTACATACAAAGATTGTGGGGCAATTTTGTCTTTTAAGGGAAAGCTTTCTGGGTAGAGACAGGATGATCCAAAGACGGACGTACCTAAAAAATGATATGACGAGTTCAGAATAGAGGACTATGAAGTTGAAGAAGGTATGACGCGTTCTGAATAGGAAGACTTTAGGAAATATGAAGACGTTGATACATGGTCAAGGGAGGAAGGTGATGAAATCAATCGTGAACATTGCGCTCTTTTCATCACTTGTTACTGTGATGAAATAACTCCAACTTAGACACTGCTATTAAATTATGTTGATTTAAGTTAATATGAATTGTAAGAGCCGCTATTAATTTGTTTCATTACATTTATTACTTCTCTTGCATAAGGGGGTTGGTATTGCATTATTTCTTCCCAATAGTCTTGCTCGGTTCTCTGTTGATATTATACCTTTCTATTCCCACCGGGCTAAAAGAAATTGATGGAAGTTATTCCTTAGATAACGCCAGCCAAATCAAATTAACCACAACTCTTACTAAGAGGGCGATGTTATAATGTGTGATGAAGTAAATCGCCCTGCCTGATTGTATTTGATTTGTTCGTACATCCCGATGATATTATGAGTCACTTCTAGCTGAATAACTAGTTGATCATCTTTTGTTGGAAGTTCTATGCATGGCCTCGGATTACAGAGTTGTCAAGGGCTCTCGTCTTTACAGATGACTGACATCTCAGCTCTGCTAGAAAGGGTTCGAGTATCAGAACGACATACGTACGTACGTATGTATGTATGTATGTATGTATGTATGTATGTATGTGTGTATATGTTTGTGTATGTATGTATGTATGTATGTATGTATGTATGTATGTATGTATGTATGTATGTATGTATGTATGCAACCAGTTCTGACTCTAGACTAATACGCAATAGACTTTCATAGTTTCACAACAAATTGATACGACCTGTTGGGTGCTCTCAATTAAATAGAAGATTTCAGAGCGCTGGACCGATTTCACAGTGGTTGTAAATCTGTCATCCCATTTAGAACTCAAATTTTGATAAGGCAAATCAAGTACTGTTATTTGTTATCAAAAGCTGTATTTACTGGCCACAATATTTACATGTACAAAAGGAAAACAACAAATTTAGCAAATCCTGTCTGCCTGTATCATCAACGTTCCCTGAGAGGAAATAAAATATAATTTCAATGCATATATTCTCTGTACTTGTAGAATATATAATATATTTACCGTGCATATCTGAACCTATATTAAAGTCATATGATTCGTGCACTTTAGTTCCCAGTAATTATTAAAATTACCAATTCATAGACAACAGTAGCACATACAGGCCAGAATTTACAAGGGCCGAGCCTTCTTTAAAAGTTTTTTTTATTGTATAAAAGGACCGTAAATGTTTTAGGTCGGTTCTAATAAGACCTGTCTTTACATTAAAATATATTTTAAAACATTGTATCTTAGAATCCAATATTCTAGTTTTAAAATTTAGGGCACATTGATATATCCAAGTTGCAACGAATTTCTCTTGATAACAATCGTCAGAATAAATCGTGCAACCAATTGAGAGCAAAGTAATGTTGTTTTTTATCTAAACCCATTCCTTCTGAAGTACTCAAGCAGATACGCTGCTAGTTCGATCGACGCCGAACATTGGACCGCTGACGAATGGCTGACATTGGTAATATAGAAGAAGTCCAGAGAGCAAATTCAGCAATATTTGATGAGTCTGGTCATTTTCACAAATCTATATTGATACTCAAGATACAAGAAACAATTATTTCAAATGGGCAGTTTGTATTTCCTTGGTTCAAATGAGTATTTCAAAATAATGATATGATCGCAATGACCGAGACTTACACAGCACATTCTTTAATATCTATGTCGAAAAAGAAACATAGCAGGTGTTGATAAATATTGCGTGGTGCATAGTAAAATTTGATATCTTTATAACATCTCATTGAGTGCCATAGAGTCTTTCTTATGTCATCTTCTTTGTGTTTGCTTAGCTGTTAGTAGAAACGTGTATGCAATAGTTTGAGCACGTCAAGTAATATAGATCATGGCGTTATAAGCAACAGAAACTTGCAGCACACATCGCTAGGTTTTGAGAGTTTAACGTTTTCAAAGGTAAGATTAAAAGATTAATTTTGTTAGAGAAGTATAAGTAATTTGTGTTTTTTGTTTTGAACGTTTTCATTAGGCTCAAGATCGTGTATAACATTTTATATCTTCCTGAGCTTGTTTTGTAATAAAAATATGTACATAAAAGTCAAAAGTTCAAAAGGTACAATCAATATTATCGTAATCTAGAGGTTCATGACAAAACATTACTGTTCACAAATAAAATAACAACAATCGAGAATAAGAGACCTACATTTACTTATTGTAATGTCAGTGTTGAAATTAATTAAATTTGTATCATCAAAGCAGCACGGCTTGACTAACCCTTGAGCTCCTGAAAATATTTATATTTATGTTTTCGGTGCAATGCGAGACGCCAGAACCTCTCGTTTGAATTATTCATGTATCTACCATATTTCATTAGAATTTACCAGAACACAGCCTTAAGAAGTATATATGAATATAACTTTGAATACACGTCAATTAGGCCAGATTTAATAGCCCTTTAAAACCTCTATTGGGTTTTAAATAGAATATATTAATCACAGGGAATTATCTCGAATCAGGATGAAAGTCAAGGAAAGTGATATCATTGATGACTGGAGTTTTAGAAAACCATTAAACAAAACATGAGACAGACATTGCAATGTAAAGAATATAAACGTACATACAAATTCTAAACCTTCTGATCTCTCTGAATTTAGTCATTGAGGAATGACACAATTAAAAAGTAATTTAAACTACGTAATGCTTTGGGAAACAATACATTGAAAAACGTGCAGTGAACAGAAAGCTTAAATTCGTTACTTCAACGGATCGAATTATTGATCCCATTAAGATTTGCATTTTCATCAGAAGCTGATATTAAAGGATCACATCACACCATCAATATTATTATAATTTCTACATACCCTTGGCAATGAATGTTATGTATTTTATTCTTGGCCTGTTTTAACTGTGGTCGCCTCGGTGCATGACACAAACATGCTGTATTAGACCAAATCCATATAACAATGATTGAGAATGTTAACATGGTATAAACAATGGTTTTCCAGCTGCTGATTTTGTGCAGTGTTATTAATATTTCATTTATATTTGTTAATTTTTTCTCCATCGTTTTATTATATGTTAAATGGTAATTTTTAATTAACCTTGTCAAAAATCAAGTTCATGTTGTACCTGACTGGTAACGTCTATTTTGTAAAGAAACAAAATACGTAGTTACAAATTTCTGTATAATGGTGGATTAAATATTCAGGTCATTATTAATGGCAAAAATATTAATACTCTTGATTCCGAGCTTAAAAACGTCTAGAACCAAAGTTTCCACTAAGTTGTCATATTACTCTCAGAAAATGCTAATTGTGTCCAAAGCCAAGCAGACGATTTTATAATCATGTTAAATTGAACATTGTTTACTACTGCATCAGAGCTGAAGCGGAAATCATTTGTATTATTGTATTCAGTTTTTGGTTTGAGCGGAATTATTTATTCAAATATTTAATCACTGGAATTACAAAGTTCTGAATAGAGTTGTAGCAATAGTGAAACGGATGTTGATTTAATTCTGGAATTTCTAAAATATTTCAAATATAATATGATTTGTCATTGTAATTAACACTATAATGTTTTGTAAGAAACGAATTTCTTTGATTGTACTAGCCAATACCTACACCGGTAAACATGTGCTCACCAAAGTTATGATTATTAGTCTAATTAAATACACATACATTTAATTCCTAACTATCTTTAGGAAAGAAAGCATACACACATTCATACAATTTTTAATCTTAATTTGTTTTAAACGTTGTATCATACAAGTTTGAACTCTTCTGGAAGGCGTTTCCCATGACAAACAGATATTTTAAAAACTGCAGAAACTTCAAGTCCAACTAACCACTATTTAAATTACTCGATGCAGGAATTTAGGTTTTAAATGGTGATAGGAAATCGATCTTTATTTAAGTGATGTTTGCACATCCATATATAAACACTACAAGCATTATTGATAATTACACAGGTGTTCTCTTTGAAATAACTGTCACAGTAAATCTTACAGAAGAAAGCTTATTTCAAAGGGTGTGTTGAATAACGTACACTTACCTTTGGAAAACAAATACAGATATAATTATGTTAATTCTACAAGCTGTTATATGCGAACTGGCATTCTTTCTATCAGTACTGGCCCTTGAGTCCATATCATTACTGTAACATAATGAAAAACTAAAGTATGAAGTAGCTTGTGCCCTAACAAGGGGAATACTTTTTTATTGTCAGTGAAGATCATCGGAACTTTAGGAGGAGTGTCAGATGTTTAAAGCCAAATTTGAAAAGGCTAGTTTGTTTTATTTTATCTTCGACGACCAGCTAAACAGTTATTATTATTATTAAATCTACTTTATTCTTGTAATTCACTTCCAAAGATTTGCAACTAAATATGTACGATAAAGTTATAAACAATAATAACAAAATAAAAACTTTTTGTTATTGTTATTATCATGATTGTTGTCATTCTTCTCATTTTTACTATTTATCCTTGTGTATCGTTGCAGAGTAAATCAATAGTTAGAGGCGGGAACAGTCCGCCAAATTCACAAACACGAAAGGTAGGACTGAGATAATTATGAAAACATCAATAAAGTTTGCTGAATGCTCTATAATTTTTGTCAGAAAACATTTTCACCGATGATGCAATAAACAAAATATAGCTTTGTAAACAACGTTGCACATTAATCATGAACTATCTTATTATTTCTAAGGGAAACGTGTCAGTCCACATCTAATAAAAAATACAAAATTATAACAATTAAAGACTATCTCCACTAATTCCCTTTATAGATGTATAATCATTGCAAAGCCATTTTTTCTTGACGTATACGATAAGGCATGTAAGTACATTCAGCTCCAGCCTTACAAATAAAATATTTGTAAATAACTTCAACTAAATCCTTCTGTCTCTGTTTGATGCTGTTTCTATTTATTTAAAAAAATCGTTTTCATGCGTACATTACGTGATAGAACTGTGACGTCGATTATTATAACTGGAAGGTCGCCAACAAAGCAAAGTGGAATTAAAGTTGACATCGGTTATGTAATGTCAAATTAGGCGAATGTTTTGTTTGTTTTCTTAAAGTGTATCGAATCATTATTTACTTGGCTTTTGGCAGGAGAATACGACCAGAGACCATAATTGTGTGTGTGATGTGACACGCCTAACAAATTGTAATTATTGTCTGCTATTGAAGTACTACAATTTCCAGTAAAGGCAGTTATTAAGAATCAGTTTATATTCACAGTTAAAATATATAGACATGACTATTCAAACAAGGAAATAAACGACATAATACAGCTTCTCAAGGAAAATGGATCAGTCAGTTTTGGGAAACATAAAGGAAGCTTCAACAAGTATTTATTTATTTATTATTCTAAATAGAAAAAACAAAAAGGCATTACTTAACTGGTTTTGTAACCTACTACCTTTATACATTACCTGAAAAGTTCTTTTTTAAACAGATAATGCCATTAGGTAAATTATTCCAATAATAGGATTGTTCTCAGAAAATGTACAACTTGTTTGTAGCAACTATAAATATTAGTATGTAACTAATTACACAATTTGTTTTCAGAGCGAGTTTATAATACCCCATCCAGCAAATCATCTTCATATTTATAAATGCTTGTTGAATTATTGTATAGTCTTTATCGTATATATCTCGAGGTGTTCTACACAAATGAGCATGCTATATTCATGAATCTTACTTATTAAGACACAAAGTATTATACAGATACAGGGGTACGGTATCCTTCACAGCTGTAACTTAGGGTTAGTTCACATTTTCCTATATCATAAAAATTTCATTAATAATAATAATAATAATAATAATAATAATAATAATAATAATAATGATAATAATAAAGGAAGACTACCAGTATTAATGATAACAATACATATATTCAAAAAAGTTAAAGAAAAGTTCAAATCAAAACAAAATCACAGCCACCTCCGCCCCTAAAACCCAAAAGCCAAAGGGTCAGTACTTTATAGTGAATGTATTTCGTAAGCTTAGGCCAATAGTTGGGATTAGCTTGGATAGCCTGCAGCAGACACTTTGAACTTGTTGATCTAGAAGGATTACTAACAATGTTGACTACGTCTACAATATAATAAATTTTGCACGGCTACATTGAAATTCATGTCAGTGCTCGGTCAGGATATTTATCAGAGAGGGTCAGAAAACAAAAAACACAGTCACTCTGCAATAGAGAAAACATTTAATGGACTTGAGAAATTCAGCAAAGTTGAGAACACAAATATATTGTAAGTTTAACCGATGATAGCATTATTTCCTATAATACGCAGCAACGATATTACAATGTTATGACCAATAAGTATTCAATGACAACATACACTTAGACGTTGACAACACGACTATGTTGAATTGCCATATTATTTCATTAATGAAGTAAAGAGTGATGCTATTGAGGCATGATATATTTGCATCTGTTTCCCATGGTACATTTTACAAGCGCACAAATAGGCACACCACAAACACAACAACAACGCTGATGAATTCAATGCAGTTACAGTAGCGTGCATGAAGCATAAATCATGAAGGACCCAATCTTGTAATAATGCTGACATTTAAATGAGTTATAAGAAAGTAGTCCTGACAGTATAATTAGTGATAAAGTTCGACAGTAGATGATAATAAGCTTCATTATACCAAAGAGGATTGAATCCATGTTGATTTCCCAGTCAAACCTGACAACCAGAACGGGTTGTAATATTTGGTTGACATGCTGTCTAGAGGGATATGTTGACTGCAAATGTATATTCAACGATAACTATACACAGACTGCTGCGTAAAAATACAGTTAGATGTATATATATATATATATATATATATATATATATATATATATATATATATATATATATATATGATAATAAATCTGATTCTATTCTTTTAATTAAATTACTATAAGTGAAAATGAAATATATGTGCACAGAACAAAATTGCAGATCCTCCCCAATATCCTGGGTGGTAAGTACCTTTTCATAAATGAATTTAAGATGAATGTGTTGATTGTTGTATATCTCGTATTCTAAGAACTGTTGCTATAATGCGATGATTACGCTCACATTGTATACGTCACCCTTTGAAAGCCATCGTGCAGGTTTATAAATTTAGAATCTATTTACACTGAAACCTACATATCCTATATTGATAAAATAGGCCGTAACTCTTTGGGTGGGTTTCTAATACACGGGCATTATATTCATGAGATGTGACACACTAAACAGGAAAGAAAATTATTCAGCATACCAGAAAATATCGTGGACTTGAGAAATTGCGTAAACAATTGCTCTCCTTAAAAATTTTGTATTATATGCAGATTTACAAAGGAATACGTATTCTCCACGCGTTAACAGACGCTAAAGAATAATTAAAAAATTATATTACAAAACGCGAATTTGTTTAAAAGTTGGATTTGGGCAAAATATATTTCACAACTCCCATTTGGCAACCTAATGGCATTTCTGCTCCCTGTCAGACATGTGACGAAAGGAAAAAAGCTATTTTTTATAATCTTGAAAATTAATTTCTGGCAAATTCTAATGTTTGCGAAATTAATGCATTTTTTAATATATTTTATCCTAAAAATGATAACATGAACTTAATATCAATAAATCCATAACAAGATTAGTGGCAAATGTCAGAACATTATTCACACACAGAAAATACCCAAGTTTCGATATAGTGTGGAAGTCCTTCATAATTGCCAACAGAAAAATACCTCTCCACTCCATTTGCGTGTCTACACTCTAACAGTTTCCATTTATATTTAAAGATGCCGAGACGCGAACCAACATGGAAAGAACTGAGATGTCGCTGATTCGTAAATGCGCCCGCATATGGCCACTCGTGCATCCCAAACCAGGCACAGAACATCTGATGAAAAGTAATACGACGACCACCTAGATGTGACAATATTTTACGAATTTGTGCGAGAGAAGGGTGGATTTACAAGAGCTAGACATGCAAATGGGTAGGCAGAGCTTAACCTTATTTCAGGGAGGTTACGTAGTGTCGAACAACAAGCTGGGATTTATAATCAGCGATTAACTGGCTTACAGAGTTACTCACCTGACCTAGGTTACACGAACCTAAGCTCTTTCACAGTAGTGACGTCATTATTGGACCATATATAGCCAAAGTCACTGAAAGAAAGTATAAACGGTGATTTGGAAAAGAGCTGGTGGCATTGTTCTCAAGCGTTCAACTCAAGCCAGGGTAAATAGTCAGCCTTTAGGTAAGTGCCTCCTTTTAATCATAGCTGCAGCAGACACTCTTCCTCACAAACCACTTTCCAGCAAGTCAACTTCAAGTAATCCAATGCGAAAAAGCCCGTCGCATAAAGTAGGATTGCAAACAAAGCTTTGTAAGCACCCATTGATTTGGAGTAATAACTAGTGAATAGTTATAAAACATTTATCTGAAGACACTAACATAATCGGTGTAAGCTGAGATAAAGAAGAAAAAATCACTTTAGGAAGTAATTAGAAGTTTCGTATAACGGTAGATAAGTTGTATAATGCCTAATAGACTATATGTGTGCTTAGGCTAATTACTATCCAGACTAATGTTCAATAAGTGCGGTAGGTAAGTTCCATGATGCCTAATGGATTAAATGTGTGCTTAGGCTAATTATTTGCAAGCATACTAGACTATAAGTGGCAGATAAATGAGTTGTGGGTAAATGTTTGACTATGCATCAAGGAACGAATTAGCTAGAAATATTTAATAGTTTTAAATTAGGAATTTTCTAAACTCAGTTATATAGTTGTAGATTTTAAAGCATGCATAATTGATAACTTTGACAAAGTATATTCAGCAATGAAATTTCTTTATCTAGTGTTTTTTCTAGCCAATGTTGTAATGCAATGACGTATGTCAATAGACCTATTTACCTCAAATAATGGGCAAGTTGGCCAACAGTTTGGTAGGTGTTATACCTCGAAATTCAAAAACTAAACTTTCACAGATTTATAATAATCCTGGCACGAACATACACACATACATACATACATACATACATACATACATACATACATACATTAATGTGGTCATTGAAATATTCCGTTGCTCGAGCAAGTTACTGTTTTCACGGGCAAGCAAATATTTAGGATGCAAATAATGCATCGGGTGTGACAAAAATGTTTATTATTACACGTATAAACTTTGGAATTGAACTTTTAAACAGGCAGGTACAAATATGACATTCGCATCCCACTCATCAACACATCCTTCTTTTACCAAAATTAAAAATTAGTTTAGAAAGCAATTAATATCTGATTATTTTTTTTCTTCTATTCTATGTATGTATAGCATCATGAACTTCATATTACATCTACTCAGCATGGTGTTTGTTGTTCTTTTCCACGGGATTCAAACAGAAAAGCCGTTTCGCGACTTGTATACCGCTGGCAACACCAAATGTCGGGCTGACCATGAGTGCGGATTTCACGGTGAATCATTCAGGTGGTGTTATACAGATGACGCGAGATACTGGGAATATTGTTGCAGTGAAGAGTGCACCTTTCATGGACAAACTTACCTGTATTGTAAATCTGGATCGACGTGGGAATATTGTAGCGAACCTAGTTACGAGACAGAAAATGGAGGACAGTGTCATCCGGAACATCCTTGCGGTCTACACAGAGATTCTTATGAGATAAATCTCAGGTTTTGGTGTTATACAGATATTGAGAAGAAAATAAAGGCATTGTGCTGTCCACAGAGTACCCCTGGCTGCAATAACGATATTGATTATTATTATTCCACATAACACAACCATAAGCGGTGAATTATTTGGTATCCTGAGCGACTTTTTTGATGCAGCATCTGTACTGTGCAATTTCTTAACTTACTAGCGCAGAACATAGGAGGAATCACTAGAATATATTTGCGCATCTGAAAATATTGCAACGCTCAAGCATTACAAATACTGTTTTTATTAAAATTACAACATAACAAAATTGGTGATAACGTTACAAATAGGATTTAATGAAAAATCAACGAAAATTCGATCGTAATATTGGTAATGCCTAAAGAATTTATCAGTAAGTCGTCGATCCATTTCAAGGTCACTGTTACTATTTATTTGTCTCCTCGTTTTGAACAACAATTTAATAAAATGCAGTGTCACTAAGCTTTGTCTGTTGTTTGTACAAATAGTCGCAGATATATGAGGACAATCTTGACATTTTCTATTTTCTACAGGAAACCTAATGATGATAATGTGGAAAAGGAAATGAATAAGAGTACGATAAATTATGTGGATAATAATAATAATAATAATAATAATAAACAATTTTAAATTAATCTAAAGCACTGGTGACATCATAATAATGTTCACCATGAAATTAACGACATTGTCAGCACATTACTATATATCATATATAGGACACAAAAGATAAGTACCAGTTTTAAGGACCAATTCAAGTACTTAAGCAGAGCTAATCAATACTAAGCCCAACTCCCTTGGATTATGAGTCCATCATTGTTATGAGTTGAGCTATCTCCGTTGAGGTATGAGCTAGTATTACGACAATACCAAATGTTGCTCTTTCTAACAATTCTTCTCCTTTCAGCCGTTGTTTCTTATTTTACAATGATAATAGCACTTATATATAGTAAAACCACTTCAAGTACTTAAGCAGGCTAATCAATACTAAACACAACTCCATTGGATTATGACTCCAACAATTTTATGAGTTGAGCTATCGCCGTTTACAGATTGCTCGATAATGAGGTATGAGGTAGTATTACGACAATGTCAAATGTTGCTCCTTCTAATAATTCTTCTCCTTTCAACCGTTGCTTTGTTTTTTAAAACGATAATAGTACTTGTGCATATTAAGCATAGTAATGTCACCATCACCATAACTGCTGTTACTACAAATCAATAAGTCAAGTCTTATATCATTCAGCAGTTCAATTAATCAGCTTATCGGATATAATTCATGCCGTGTTGACTAAAGATGGTAACTCTCCTAATTTATATATTGTTTATTAAGTATTACAAGACTTGAGCCTATTTTTGCTAATGCATTATCATTTCATCTACGAAAAGTTTTGGGTCTTCCATTTTGTATTGTAACATTCTGAGTAGGCCATTTAGAACTCGAAGTGAATCGTGCGTTATATATTGCTCGCACAAAAATGCAATTTTCTCTTCCATAAAGTAAATTGAGATATAACACTATAGATAAATTCAGATATCACACTACACAAATTTTCATCCGGAACTATCACCCTTGTATATTTAATCTTGATCTGCCTTCAAATACAGAAGGCATTTAATCGAAACCATTCGAAAGTTAACAATAGGATAATGAACAAACAAACATGTTTGACTAATGACAACATGAGACAATAAAATTGCCAAATCAATCAGATCTTGGCCATAGTGAATGAAACTAAAATGAGTTAAGGATCATCGTCAATAGTATATATCTCTGCAACCAAACTAAATTCAAAAATAATTCAATATAAAAATATTTAACATAATTAAGACTATCTTTTGCTATCTTTATTTCTGAGTATATAACGTAAATTAAAATTAATAATATAATATAAAGAATGGAAAGAGACAATAATTAAAGGAGAAAAAATACGTCCATTTTCCAGATGATCATACAAAGGTAATTGCATATATGGTGAAAATTCACCGTGAGACTTAAGGGAAATTAAATTAATATATCGTCAGCAGTAGCTTTGAAGATTTCCTGCTACAACAAACTAGAAAGGCACTTTCAGAAAACGCGATATAGGCTTTAATCAGCTTGCTATATCCACACATACACAAAGGGAGGAAATCCAAATTAACGCGTTCTTACCTTTTTCAGAAACGTTACGTCATTACTTAATGCATCATACATATTGATAGTTATATGAGAGAGTGGAGGGTGGGGTATACGAGAACTAGACATGCACATGAGCAGGGAGATCTTTCTCCTTGTTTATGAGGTCAGGTTTACTCGTTTATAAAAGTATTCACCTGCTACAACGAAATAGAAAGGCACTTTCAGAAAATGAATTAAATGACTAACATTGCCAAATCTTAAACGGGTAGCAACGCAAACGGAAATAACATCAAATACAAATGGCACTAGAGGTAAGCACAAAATATTTATTATACAATCTACATAAAATGCATTCTTTGTTTCCTTTATATAACATTACTGTTAAATTATCAATAACGATCTTTTTTTGTTTTGAACGTTTTCATTAGGCTCAAGATCGTGTATAACATGTTATATCTTCCTGAGCTTGTTTTGTAATAAAAATATGTACATAAAAGTCAAAAGTTCAAAAGGTACAATCAATATTATCGTAATCTAGAGATTCACGACAAAACACACTACTGTTCACAAATAAAATAACAACAATCGAGAATAAGAGACCTACATTTACTTATTGTAATGTCAGTGTTGAAATTAATTAAATTTGTATCATCAAAGCAGCACGGCTTGACTAACCCTTGAGCTCCTGAAAATATTTATATTTATGCTTTCGGTGCAATGCGAGACGCCAGAACCTCTCGTTTGAATTATTCATGTATCTACCATATTTCATTAGAATTTACAGACCACAGCCTTAAGAAGTATATATGAATACAACTTTGAATACACGTCAATTAGGCCAGATTTAATAGCCCTTTAAAACCTCTATTGGGTTTTAAATAGAATATATTAATCACAGGGAATTATCTCGAATCAGGATGAAAGTCAAGGAAAGTGATATCATTGATGACTGGAGTTTTAGAAAACCATTAAACAAAACATGAGACAGACATTGCAATGTAAAGAATATAAACGTACATACAAATTCTAAACCTTCTGATCTCTCTGAATTTAGTCATTGAGGAATGACACAATTAAAAAGTTATTTAAAGTGCGTAATGCTTTGGGAAACAATACATTGAAAAACGTGCAGTGAACAGAAAGCTTAAATTCGTTACTTCAACGGATCGAATTATTGATCCCATTAAGATTTGAATTTTCATCAGAAGCTGATATTAAAGGATCACATCACACCATCAATATTATTATAATTTCTACATACCCTTGGCAATGAATGTTATGTATTTTATTCTTGGCCTGTTTTAACTGTGGTCGCCTCGGTGCATGACACAAACATGCTGTATTAGACCAAATCCATATAACAATGATTGAGAATGTTAACATGGTATAAACAATGGTTTTCCAGCTGCTGATTTTGTGCAGTGTTATTAATATTTCATTTATATTTGTTAATTTTTTCTCCATCGTTTTATTATGTGTTAAATGGTAATTTTTAATTAACCTTGTCAAAAATCAAGTTCATGTTGTACCTGACTGGTAACGTCTATTTTGTAAAGAAACAAAATACGTAGTTACAAATTTCTGTATAATGGTGGATTAAATATTCAGGTCATTATTAATGACAAACATATTAATACTCTTGATTCCGAGCTTAAAAACGTCTAGAACCAAAGTTTCCACTAAGTTGTCATATTACTCTCAGAAAATGCTAATTGTGTCCAAAGCCAAGCAGAGGATTTTATAATCATGCTAAATTGACCATTGTTTACTACTGCATCAGAGCTGAAGTGGAAATCATTTGTATTATTGTATTCAGTTTTTGGTTTGAGCGGAATTATTTATTCAAATATTTAATCACTGGAATTACAAAGTTCTGAATAGAGTTGTAGCGATAGTGAAACGGATGTTGATTTAATTCTGGAATTTCTAAAATATTTCAGATATAATATGATTTGTCATTGTAATTAACACTATAATGTTTTGTAAGAAACGAATTTCTTTGATTGTACTAGCCAATACCTACACCGGTAAATATGTGCTCACCAAAGTTATGATTATTAGTCTAATTAGATACACATACATTTAATTCCTAACTATCTTTAGGAAAGAAAGCATACACACATTCATACAATTTTTAATCTTAATTTGTTTTAAACGTTGTATCACACAAGTTTGAACTCTTCTGGAAGGCGTTTCCCATGACAAACAGATATTTTAAAAACTGCAGAAACTTCAAGTCCAACTAACCACTATTTAAATTACTCGATGCAGGAATTTAGGTTTTAAATGGTGATAGGAAATCGATCTTTATTTAAGTGATGTTTGCACATCCATATATAAACACTACAAGCATTATTGATAATTACACAGGTGTTCTCTTTGAAATAACTGTCACAGTAAATCTTACAGAAGAAAGCTTATTTCAAAGGGTGTGTTGAATAACGTACACTTACCTTTGGAAAACAAATACAGATATAATTATGTTAATTCTACAAGCTGTTATATGCGAACTGGCATTCTTTCTACCAGTACTGGCCCTTGAGTCCATATCATTACTGTAACATAATGAAAAACTAAAGTATGAAGTAGCTTGTGCCCTAACAAGGGGAATACTTTTTTATTGTCAGTGAAGATCATCGGAACTTTAGGAGGAGTGTCAGATGTTTAAAGCCAAATTTGAAAAGGTTAGTTTGTTTTATTTTATCTTCAACGACAAGCTAAACAGTTATTATTATTATTAAATCTACTTTATTCTTGTAATTCACTTCCAAAGATTTGCAACTAAATATGTACGATAAAGTTATAAACAATAATTTAAAATAAAAACTTTTTGTTATTGTTATTATCATGATTGTTGTCATTCTTCTCATTTTTACTATTTATCCTTGTGTATCGTTGCAGAGTAAATCAATAGTTAGAGGCGGGAACAGTCCGCCAAATTCACAAACACAAAAGGTAGGACTGAGATAATTATGAAAACATCAATAAAGTTTGCTGAATGCTCTATAATTTTTGTCAGAAAACATTTTCACCGATGATGCAATAACAAAAATATAGCTTTGTAAACAACGTTGCACATTAATCATGAACTATCTTATTATTTCTAAGGGAAACGTGTCAGTCCACATCTAATAAAAAATACAAAATTATAACAATTAAAGACTATCTCCACTAATTCCCTTTATAGATGTATAATCATTGCAAAGCCATTTTTTCTTGACGTATACGATAAGACATGTAAGTACATTCAGATCCAGCCTTACAAATAAAATATTTGTAAATAACTTCAACTAAATCCTTCTGTCTCTGTTTGATGCTGTTTCTATTTATTTAAAAAAAATCGTTTTCATGCGTACATTACGTGATAGAACTGTGACGTCGATTATTATAACTGGAAGGTCGCCAACAAAGCAAAGTGGAATTAAAGTTGACATCGGTTATGTAATGTCAAATTAGGCGAATGTTTTGTTTGTTTTCTTAAAGTGTATCGAATCATTATTTACTTGGCTTTTGGCAGGAGAATACGACCAGAGACCATAATTGTGTGTGTGATGTGACACGCCTAACAAATTGTAATTATTGTCTGCTATTGAAGTACTACAATTTCCAGTAAAGGCAGTTATTAAGAATCAGTTTATATTCACAGTTAAAATATATAGACATGACTATTCAAACAAGGAAATAAACAACATAATACAGCTTCTCAAGGAAAATGGATCAGTCAGTTTTGGGAAACATAAAGGAAGCTTCAACAAGTATTTATTTATTTATTATTCTAAATAGAAAAAACAAAAAGGCATTACTTAACTGGTTTTGTAACCTACTAAATTTATACATTACCTGAAAAGTTCTTTTTTAAACAGATAATGCCATTAGGTAAATTATTCCAATAATAGGATTGTTCTCAGAAAATGTACAACTTGTTTGTAGCAACTATCAATATTAGTATGTAACTAATTACACAATTTGTTTTCAGAGCGAGTTTATAATACCCAATCCAGCAAATCATCTTCATATTTATAAATGTTGTTGAATTATTGTATAGTCTTTATCGTATATATCTCGAGGTGTTCTACACAAATGAGCATGCTATATTCATGAATCTTACTTATTAAGACACAAAGTATTATACAGATACAGGGGTACGGTATCCTTCACAGCTGTAACTTAGGGTTAGTTCACATTTTCCTATATCATAAAAATTTCATTAATAATAATAATAATAATAATAATAATAATAATAATAATAATAATGATAATAATAAAGGAAGACTACCAGTATTAATGATAACAATACATATATTCAAAAAAGTTAAAGAAAAGTTCAAATCAAAACAAAATCACAGCCACCTCCGCCCCTAAAACCCAAAAGCCAAAGGGTCAGTACTTTATAGTGAATGTATTTCGTAAGCTTAGGCCAATAGTTGGGATTAACTTGGTTAGCCTGCAGCAGACACTTTGAGCTTGTTGATCAAGAAGGATTACTAACAATGTTGACTACGTCTACAATATAATAAATTTTGCACGGCTACATTGAAATTCATGTCAGTGCTCGGTCAGGATATTCATCAGAGAGGGTCAGAAAACAAAAAACACAGTCACTCTGCAATAGAGAAAACATTTAATGGACTTGAGAAATTCAGCAAAGTTGAGAACACAAATATATTGTAAGTTTAACCGATGATAGCATTATTTCCTATAATACGCAGCAACGATATTACAATGTTATGACCAATAAGTATTCAATGACAACATACACTTAGACGTTGACAACACGACTATGTTGAATTGCCATATTATTTCATTAATGAAGTAAAGAGTGATGCTATTGAGGCATGATATATTTGCATCTGTTTCCCATGGTACATTTTACAAGCGCACAAATAGGCACACCACAAACACAACAACAACGCTGATGAATTCAATGCAGTTACAGTAGCGTGCATGAAGCATAAATCATGAAGGACCCAATCTTGTAATAATGCTGACATTTAAATGAGTTATAAGAAAGTAGTCCTGACAGTATAATTAGTGATAAAGTTCGACAGTAGATGATAATAAGCTTCATTATACCAAAGAGGATTGAATCCATGTTGATTTCCCAGTCAAACCTGACAACCAGAACGGGTTGTAATATTTGGTTGACATGCTGTCTAGAGGGATATGTTGACTGCAAATGTATATTCAACGATAACTATACACAGACTGTTGCGTAAAAATACAGTTAGATGTATATATACATACATATATATATATATATATATATATATATATATATATATATATATATATATATATATATATATATATATATATATATGATAATAAATCTGATTCTATTCTTTTAATTAAATTACTATAAGTGAAAATGAAATATATGTGCACAGAACAAAATTGCAGATCCTCCCCAATATCCTGGGTGGTAAGTACCTTTTCATAAATGAATTTAAGATGAATGTGTTGATTGTTGTATATCTCGTATTCTAAGAACTGTTGCTATAATGCGATGATTACGCTCACATTGTATACGTCACCCTTTGAAAGCCATCGTGCAGGTTTATAAATTTAGAATCTATTTACACTGAAACCTACATATCCTATATTGATAAAATAGGCCGTAACTCTTTGGGTGGGTTTCTAATACACGGGCATTATATTCATGAGATGTGACACACTAAACAGGAAAGAAAATTATTCAGCATACCAGAAAATATCGTGGACTTGAGAAATTGCGTAAACAATTGCTCTCCTTAAAAATTTTGTATTATATGCAGATTTACAAAGGAATACGTATTCTCCACGCGTTAACAGACGCTAAAGAATAATTAAAAAATTATATTACAAAACGCGAATTTGTTTAAAAGTTGGATTTGGGCAAAATATATTTCACAACTCCCATTTGGCAACCTAATGGCATTTCTGCTCCCTGTCAGACATGTGACGAAAGGAAAAAAGCTATTTTTTATAATCTTGAAAATTAATTTCTGGCAAATTCTAATGTTTGCGAAATTAATGCATTTTTTAATATATTTTATCCTAAAAATGATAACATGAACTTAATATCAATAAATCCATAACAAGATTAGTGGCAAATGTCAGAACATTATTCACACACAGAAAATACCCAAGTTTCGATATAGTGTGGAAGTCCTTCATAATTGCCAACAGAAAAATACCTCTCCACTCCATTTGCGTGTCTACACTCTAACAGTTTCCATTTATATTTAAAGATGCCGAGACGCGAACCAACATGGAAAGAACTGAGATGTCGCTGATTCGTAAATGCGCCCGCATATGGCCACTCGTGCATCCCAAACCAGGCACAGAACATCTGATGAAAAGTAATACGACGACCACCTAGATGTGACAATATTTTACGAATTTGTGCGAGAGAAGGGTGGATTTACAAGAGCTAGACATGCAAATGGGTAGGCAGAGCTTAACCTTATTTCAGGGAGGTTACGTAGTGTCGAACAACAAGCTGGGATTTATAATCAGCGATTAACTGGCTTACAGAGTTACTCACCTGACCTAGGTTACACGAACCTAAGCTCTTTCACAGTAGTGACGTCATTATTGGACCATATATAGCCAAAGTCACTGAAAGAAAGTATAAACGGTGATTTGGAAAAGAGCTGGTGGCATTGTTCTCAAGCGTTCAACTCAAGCCAGGGTAAATAGTCAGCCTTTAGGTAAGTGCCTCCTTTTAATCATAGCTGCAGCAGACACTCTTCCTCACAAACCACTTTCCAGCAAGTCAACTTCAAGTAATCCAATGCGAAAAAGCCCGTCGCATAAAGTAGGATTGCAAACAAAGCTTTGTAAGCACCCATTGATTTGGAGTAATAACTAGTGAATAGTTATAAAACATTTATCTGAAGACACTAACATAATCGGTGTAAGCTGAGATAAAGAAGAAAAAATCACTTTAGGAAGTAATTAGAAGTTTCGTATAACGGTAGATAAGTTGTATAATGCCTAATAGACTATATGTGTGCTTAGGCTAATTACTATCCAGACTAATGTTCAATAAGTGCGGTAGGTAAGTTCCATGATGCCTAATGGATTAAATGTGTGCTTAGGCTAATTATTTGCAAGCATACTAGACTATAAGTGGCAGATAAATGAGTTGTGGGTAAATGTTTGACTATGCATCAAGGAACGAATTAGCTAGAAATATTTAATAGTTTTAAATTAGGAATTTTCTAAACTCAGTTATATAGTTGTAGATTTTAAAGCATGCATAATTGATAACTTTGACAAAGTATATTCAGCAATGAAATTTCTTTATCTAGTGTTTTTTCTAGCCAATGTTGTAATGCAATGACGTATGTCAATAGACCTATTTACCTCAAATAATGGGCAAGTTGGCCAACAGTTTGGTAGGTGTTATACCTCGAAATTCAAAAACTAAACTTTCACAGATTTATAATAATCCTGGCACGAACATACACACATACATACATACATACATACATACATACATACATACATACATTAATGTGGTCATTGAAATATTCCGTTGCTCGAGCAAGTTACTGTTTTCACGGGCAAGCAAATATTTAGGATGCAAATAATGCATCGGGTGTGACAAAAATGTTTATTATTACACGTATAAACTTTGGAATTGAACTTTTAAACAGGCAGGTACAAATATGACATTCGCATCCCACTCATCAACACATCCTTCTTTTACCAAAATTAAAAATTAGTTTAGAAAGCAATTAATATCTGATTATTTTTTTTCTTCTATTCTATGTATGTATAGCATCATGAACTTCATATTACATCTACTCAGCATGGTGTTTGTTGTTCTTTTCCACGGGATTCAAACAGAAAAGCCGTTTCGCGACTTGTATACCGCTGGCAACACCAAATGTCGGGCTGACCATGAGTGCGGATTTCACGGTGAATCATTCAGGTGGTGTTATACAGATGACGCGAGATACTGGGAATATTGTTGCAGTGAAGAGTGCACCTTTCATGGACAAACTTACCTGTATTGTAAATCTGGATCGACGTGGGAATATTGTAGCGAACCTAGTTACGAGACAGAAAATGGAGGACAGTGTCATCCGGAACATCCTTGCGGTCTACACAGAGATTCTTATGAGATAAATCTCAGGTTTTGGTGTTATACAGATATTGAGAAGAAAATAAAGGCATTGTGCTGTCCACAGAGTACCCCTGGCTGCAATAACGATATTGATTATTATTATTCCACATAACACAACCATAAGCGGTGAATTATTTGGTATCCTGAGCGACTTTTTTGATGCAGCATCTGTACTGTGCAATTTCTTAACTTACTAGCGCAGAACATAGGAGGAATCACTAGAATATATTTGCGCATCTGAAAATATTGCAACGCTCAAGCATTACAAATACTGTTTTTATTAAAATTACAACATAACAAAATTGGTGATAACGTTACAAATAGGATTTAATGAAAAATCAACGAAAATTCGATCGTAATATTGGTAATGCCTAAAGAATTTATCAGTAAGTCGTCGATCCATTTCAAGGTCACTGTTACTATTTATTTGTCTCCTCGTTTTGAACAACAATTTAATAAAATGCAGTGTCACTAAGCTTTGTCTGTTGTTTGTACAAATAGTCGCAGATATATGAGGACAATCTTGACATTTTCTATTTTCTACAGGAAACCTAATGATGATAATGTGGAAAAGGAAATGAATAAGAGTACGATAAATTATGTGGATAATAATAATAATAATAATAATAATAAACAATTTTAAATTAATCTAAAGCACTGGTGACATCATAATAATGTTCACCATGAAATTAACGACATTGTCAGCACATTACTATATATCATATATAGGACACAAAAGATAAGTACCAGTTTTAAGGACCAATTCAAGTACTTAAGCAGAGCTAATCAATACTAAGCCCAACTCCCTTGGATTATGAGTCCATCATTGTTATGAGTTGAGCTATCTCCGTTGAGGTATGAGCTAGTATTACGACAATACCAAATGTTGCTCTTTCTAACAATTCTTCTCCTTTCAGCCGTTGTTTCTTATTTTACAATGATAATAGCACTTATATATAGTAAAACCACTTCAAGTACTTAAGCAGGCTAATCAATACTAAACACAACTCCATTGGATTATGACTCCAACAATTTTATGAGTTGAGCTATCGCCGTTTACAGATTGCTCGATAATGAGGTATGAGGTAGTATTACGACAATGTCAAATGTTGCTCCTTCTAATAATTCTTCTCCTTTCAACCGTTGCTTTGTTTTTTAAAACGATAATAGTACTTGTGCATATTAAGCATAGTAATGTCACCATCACCATAACTGCTGTTACTACAAATCAATAAGTCAAGTCTTATATCATTCAGCAGTTCAATTAATCAGCTTATCGGATATAATTCATGCCGTGTTGACTAAAGATGGTAACTCTCCTAATTTATATATTGTTTATTAAGTATTACAAGACTTGAGCCTATTTTTGCTAATGCATTATCATTTCATCTACGAAAAGTTTTGGGTCTTCCATTTTGTATTGTAACATTCTGAGTAGGCCATTTAGAACTCGAAGTGAATCGTGCGTTATATATTGCTCGCACAAAAATGCAATTTTCTCTTCCATAAAGTAAATTGAGATATAACACTATAGATAAATTCAGATATCACACTACACAAATTTTCATCCGGAACTATCACCCTTGTATATTTAATCTTGATCTGCCTTCAAATACAGAAGGCATTTAATCGAAACCATTCGAAAGTTAACAATAGGATAATGAACAAACAAACATGTTTGACTAATGACAACATGAGACAATAAAATTGCCAAATCAATCAGATCTTGGCCATAGTGAATGAAACTAAAATGAGTTAAGGATCATCGTCAATAGTATATATCTCTGCAACCAAACTAAATTCAAAAATAATTCAATATAAAAATATTTAACATAATTAAGACTATCTTTTGCTATCTTTATTTCTGAGTATATAACGTAAATTAAAATTAATAATATAATATAAAGAATGGAAAGAGACAATAATTAAAGGAGAAAAAATACGTCCATTTTCCAGATGATCATACAAAGGTAATTGCATATATGGTGAAAATTCACCGTGAGACTTAAGGGAAATTAAATTAATATATCGTCAGCAGTAGCTTTGAAGATTTCCTGCTACAACAAACTAGAAAGGCACTTTCAGAAAACGCGATATAGGCTTTAATCAGCTTGCTATATCCACACATACACAAAGGGAGGAAATCCAAATTAACGCGTTCTTACCTTTTTCAGAAACGTTACGTCATTACTTAATGCATCATACATATTGATAGTTATATGAGAGAGTGGAGGGTGGGGTATACGAGAACTAGACATGCACATGAGCAGGGAGATCTTTCTCCTTGTTTATGAGGTCAGGTTTACTCGTTTATAAAAGTATTCACCTGCTACAACGAAATAGAAAGGCACTTTCAGAAAATGAATTAAATGACTAACATTGCCAAATCTTAAACGGGTAGCAACGCAAACGGAAATAACATCAAATACAAATGGCACTAGAGGTAAGCACAAAATATTTATTATACAATCTACATAAAATGCATTCTTTGTTTCCTTTATATAACATTACTGTTAAATTATCAATAACGATCTTTTTTTGTTTTGAACGTTTTCATTAGGCTCAAGATCGTGTATAACATGTTATATCTTCCTGAGCTTGTTTTGTAATAAAAATATGTACATAAAAGTCAAAAGTTCAAAAGGTACAATCAATATTATCGTAATCTAGAGATTCACGACAAAACACACTACTGTTCACAAATAAAATAACAACAATCGAGAATAAGAGACCTACATTTACTTATTGTAATGTCAGTGTTGAAATTAATTAAATTTGTATCATCAAAGCAGCACGGCTTGACTAACCCTTGAGCTCCTGAAAATATTTATATTTATGCTTTCGGTGCAATGCGAGACGCCAGAACCTCTCGTTTGAATTATTCATGTATCTACCATATTTCATTAGAATTTACAGACCACAGCCTTAAGAAGTATATATGAATACAACTTTGAATACACGTCAATTAGGCCAGATTTAATAGCCCTTTAAAACCTCTATTGGGTTTTAAATAGAATATATTAATCACAGGGAATTATCTCGAATCAGGATGAAAGTCAAGGAAAGTGATATCATTGATGACTGGAGTTTTAGAAAACCATTAAACAAAACATGAGACAGACATTGCAATGTAAAGAATATAAACGTACATACAAATTCTAAACCTTCTGATCTCTCTGAATTTAGTCATTGAGGAATGACACAATTAAAAAGTTATTTAAAGTGCGTAATGCTTTGGGAAACAATACATTGAAAAACGTGCAGTGAACAGAAAGCTTAAATTCGTTACTTCAACGGATCGAATTATTGATCCCATTAAGATTTGAATTTTCATCAGAAGCTGATATTAAAGGATCACATCACACCATCAATATTATTATAATTTCTACATACCCTTGGCAATGAATGTTATGTATTTTATTCTTGGCCTGTTTTAACTGTGGTCGCCTCGGTGCATGACACAAACATGCTGTATTAGACCAAATCCATATAACAATGATTGAGAATGTTAACATGGTATAAACAATGGTTTTCCAGCTGCTGATTTTGTGCAGTGTTATTAATATTTCATTTATATTTGTTAATTTTTTCTCCATCGTTTTATTATGTGTTAAATGGTAATTTTTAATTAACCTTGTCAAAAATCAAGTTCATGTTGTACCTGACTGGTAACGTCTATTTTGTAAAGAAACAAAATACGTAGTTACAAATTTCTGTATAATGGTGGATTAAATATTCAGGTCATTATTAATGACAAACATATTAATACTCTTGATTCCGAGCTTAAAAACGTCTAGAACCAAAGTTTCCACTAAGTTGTCATATTACTCTCAGAAAATGCTAATTGTGTCCAAAGCCAAGCAGAGGATTTTATAATCATGCTAAATTGACCATTGTTTACTACTGCATCAGAGCTGAAGTGGAAATCATTTGTATTATTGTATTCAGTTTTTGGTTTGAGCGGAATTATTTATTCAAATATTTAATCACTGGAATTACAAAGTTCTGAATAGAGTTGTAGCGATAGTGAAACGGATGTTGATTTAATTCTGGAATTTCTAAAATATTTCAGATATAATATGATTTGTCATTGTAATTAACACTATAATGTTTTGTAAGAAACGAATTTCTTTGATTGTACTAGCCAATACCTACACCGGTAAATATGTGCTCACCAAAGTTATGATTATTAGTCTAATTAGATACACATACATTTAATTCCTAACTATCTTTAGGAAAGAAAGCATACACACATTCATACAATTTTTAATCTTAATTTGTTTTAAACGTTGTATCACACAAGTTTGAACTCTTCTGGAAGGCGTTTCCCATGACAAACAGATATTTTAAAAACTGCAGAAACTTCAAGTCCAACTAACCACTATTTAAATTACTCGATGCAGGAATTTAGGTTTTAAATGGTGATAGGAAATCGATCTTTATTTAAGTGATGTTTGCACATCCATATATAAACACTACAAGCATTATTGATAATTACACAGGTGTTCTCTTTGAAATAACTGTCACAGTAAATCTTACAGAAGAAAGCTTATTTCAAAGGGTGTGTTGAATAACGTACACTTACCTTTGGAAAACAAATACAGATATAATTATGTTAATTCTACAAGCTGTTATATGCGAACTGGCATTCTTTCTACCAGTACTGGCCCTTGAGTCCATATCATTACTGTAACATAATGAAAAACTAAAGTATGAAGTAGCTTGTGCCCTAACAAGGGGAATACTTTTTTATTGTCAGTGAAGATCATCGGAACTTTAGGAGGAGTGTCAGATGTTTAAAGCCAAATTTGAAAAGGTTAGTTTGTTTTATTTTATCTTCAACGACAAGCTAAACAGTTATTATTATTATTAAATCTACTTTATTCTTGTAATTCACTTCCAAAGATTTGCAACTAAATATGTACGATAAAGTTATAAACAATAATAATAAAATAAAAACTTTTTGTTATTGTTATTATCATGATTGTTGTCATTCTTCTCATTTTTACTATTTATCCTTGTGTATCGTTGCAGAGTAAATCAATAGTTAGAGGCGGGAACAGTCCGCCAAATTCACAAACACAAAAGGTAGGACTGAGATAATTATGAAAACATCAATAAAGTTTGCTGAATGCTCTATAATTTTTGTCAGAAAACATTTTCACCGATGATGCAATAAACAAAATATAGCTTTGTAAACAACGTTGCACATTAATCATGAACTATCTTATTATTTCTAAGGGAAACGTGTCAGTCCACATCTAATAAAAAATACAAAATTATAACAATTAAAGACTATCTCCACTAATTCCCTTTATAGATGTATAATCATTGCAAAGCCATTTTTTCTTGACGTATACGATAAGACATGTAAGTACATTCAGATCCAGCCTTACAAATAAAATATTTGTAAATAACTTCAACTAAATCCTTCTGTCTCTGTTTGATGCTGTTTCTATTTATTTAAAAAAATCGTTTTCATGCGTACATTACGTGATAGAACTGTGACGTCGATTATTATAACTGGAAGGTCGCCAACAAAGCAAAGTGGAATTAAAGTTGACATCGGTTATGTAATGTCAAATTAGGCGAATGTTTTGTTTGTTTTCTTAAAGTGTATCGAATCATTATTTACTTGGCTTTTGGCAGGAGAATACGACCAGAGACCATAATTGTGTGTGTGATGTGACACGCCTAACAAATTGTAATTATTGTCTGCTATTGAAGTACTACAATTTCCAGTAAAGGCAGTTATTAAGAATCAGTTTATATTCACAGTTAAAATATATAGACATGACTATTCAAACAAGGAAATAAACAACATAATACAGCTTCTCAAGGAAAATGGATCAGTCAGTTTTGGGAAACATAAAGGAAGCTTCAACAAGTATTTATTTATTTATTATTCTAAATAGAAAAAACAAAAAGGCATTACTTAACTGGTTTTGTAACCTACTAAATTTATACATTACCTGAAAAGTTCTTTTTTAAACAGATAATGCCATTAGGTAAATTATTCCAATAATAGGATTGTTCTCAGAAAATGTACAACTTGTTTGTAGCAACTATCAATATTAGTATGTAACTAATTACACAATTTGTTTTCAGAGCGAGTTTATAATACCCAATCCAGCAAATCATCTTCATATTTATAAATGTTGTTGAATTATTGTATAGTCTTTATCGTATATATCTCGAGGTGTTCTACACAAATGAGCATGCTATATTCATGAATCTTACTTATTAAGACACAAAGTATTATACAGATACAGGGGTACGGTATCCTTCACAGCTGTAACTTAGGGTTAGTTCACATTTTCCTATATCATAAAAATTTCATTAATAATAATAATAATAATAATAATAATAATAATAATAATAATAATGATAATAATAAAGGAAGACTACCAGTATTAATGATAACAATACATATATTCAAAAAAGTTAAAGAAAAGTTCAAATCAAAACAAAATCACAGCCACCTCCGCCCCTAAAACCCAAAAGCCAAAGGGTCAGTACTTTATAGTGAATGTATTTCGTAAGCTTAGGCCAATAGTTGGGATTAACTTGGTTAGCCTGCAGCAGACACTTTGAGCTTGTTGATCAAGAAGGATTACTAACAATGTTGACTACGTCTACAATATAATAAATTTTGCACGGCTACATTGAAATTCATGTCAGTGCTCGGTCAGGATATTCATCAGAGAGGGTCAGAAAACAAAAAACACAGTCACTCTGCAATAGAGAAAACATTTAATGGACTTGAGAAATTCAGCAAAGTTGAGAACACAAATATATTGTAAGTTTAACCGATGATAGCATTATTTCCTATAATACGCAGCAACGATATTACAATGTTATGACCAATAAGTATTCAATGACAACATACACTTAGACGTTGACAACACGACTATGTTGAATTGCCATATTATTTCATTAATGAAGTAAAGAGTGATGCTATTGAGGCATGATATATTTGCATCTGTTTCCCATGGTACATTTTACAAGCGCACAAATAGGCACACCACAAACACAACAACAACGCTGATGAATTCAATGCAGTTACAGTAGCGTGCATGAAGCATAAATCATGAAGGACCCAATCTTGTAATAATGCTGACATTTAAATGAGTTATAAGAAAGTAGTCCTGACAGTATAATTAGTGATAAAGTTCGACAGTAGATGATAATAAGCTTCATTATACCAAAGAGGATTGAATCCATGTTGATTTCCCAGTCAAACCTGACAACCAGAACGGGTTGTAATATTTGGTTGACATGCTGTCTAGAGGGATATGTTGACTGCAAATGTATATTCAACGATAACTATACACAGACTGTTGCGTAAAAATACAGTTAGATGTATATATACATACATATATATATATATATATATATATATATATATATATATATATATATATATATATATATATATATATATATATATATATATATATATATGATAATAAATCTGATTCTATTCTTTTAATTAAATTACTATAAGTGAAAATGAAATATATGTGCACAGAACAAAATTGCAGATCCTCCCCAATATCCTGGGTGGTAAGTACCTTTTCATAAATGAATTTAAGATGAATGTGTTGATTGTTGTATATCTCGTATTCTAAGAACTGTTGCTATAATGCGATGATTACGCTCACATTGTATACGTCACCCTTTGAAAGCCATCGTGCAGGTTTATAAATTTAGAATCTATTTACACTGAAACCTACATATCCTATATTGATAAAATAGGCCGTAACTCTTTGGGTGGGTTTCTAATACACGGGCATTATATTCATGAGATGTGACACACTAAACAGGAAAGAAAATTATTCAGCATACCAGAAAATATCGTGGACTTGAGAAATTGCGTAAACAATTGCTCTCCTTAAAAATTTTGTATTATATGCAGATTTACAAAGGAATACGTATTCTCCACGCGTTAACAGACGCTAAAGAATAATTAAAAAATTATATTACAAAACGCGAATTTGTTTAAAAGTTGGATTTGGGCAAAATATATTTCACAACTCCCATTTGGCAACCTAATGGCATTTCTGCTCCCTGTCAGACATGTGACGAAAGGAAAAAAGCTATTTTTTATAATCTTGAAAATTAATTTCTGGCAAATTCTAATGTTTGCGAAATTAATGTATTTTTTAATATATTTTATCCTAAAAATGATAACATGAACTTAATATCAATAAATCCATAACAAGATTAGTGGCAAATGTCAGAACATTATTCACACACAGAAAATACCCAAGTTTCGATATAGTGTGGAAGTCCTTCATAATTACCAACAGAAAAATACCTCTCCACTCCATTTGCGTGTCTACACTCTAACAGTTTCCATTTATATTTAAAGATGCCGAGACGCGAACCAACATGGAAAGAACTGAGATGTCGCTGATTCGTAAATGCGCCCGCATATGGCCACTCGTGCATCCCAAACCAGGCACAGAACATCTGATGAAAAGTAATACGACGACCACCTAGATGTGACAATATTTTACGAATTTGTGCGAGAGAAGGGTGGATTTACAAGAGCTAGACATGCAAATGGGTAGGCAGAGCTTAACCTTATTTCAGGGAGGTTACGTAGTGTCGAACAACAAGCTGGGATTTATAATCAGCGATTAACTGGCTTACAGAGTTACTCACCTGACCTAGGTTACACGAACCTAAGCTCTTTCACAGTAGTGACGTCATTATTGGACCATATATAGCCAAAGTCACTGAAAGAAAGTATAAACGGTGATTTGGAAAAGAGCTGGTGGCATTGTTCTCAAGCGTTCAACTCAAGCCAGGGTAAATAGTCAGCCTTTAGGTAAGTGCCTCCTTTTAATCATAGCTGCAGCAGACACTCTTCCTCACAAACCACTTTCCAGCAAGTCAACTTCAAGTAATCCAATGCGAAAAAGCCCGTCGCATAAAGTAGGATTGCAAACAAAGCTTTGTAAGCACCCATTGATTTGGAGTAATAACTAGTGAATAGTTATAAAACATTTATCTGAAGACACTAACATAATCGGTGTAAGCTGAGATAAAGAAGAAAAAATCACTTTAGGAAGTAATTAGAAGTTTCGTATAACGGTAGATAAGTTGTATAATGCCTAATAGACTATATGTGTGCTTAGGCTAATTACTATCCAGACTAATGTTCAATAAGTGCGGTAGGTAAGTTCCATGATGCCTAATGGATTAAATGTGTGCTTAGGCTAATTATTTGCAAGCATACTAGACTATAAGTGGCAGATAAATGAGTTGTGGGTAAATGTTTGACTATGCATCAAGGAACGAATTAGCTAGAAATATTTAATAGTTTTAAATTAGGAATTTTCTAAACTCAGTTATATAGTTGTAGATTTTAAAGCATGCATAATTGATAACTTTGACAAAGTATATTCAGCAATGAAATTTCTTTATCTAGTGTTTTTTCTAGCCAATGTTGTAGTGCAATGACGTATGTCAATAGACCTATTTACCTCAAATAATGGGCAAGTTGGCCAACAGTTTGGTAGGTGTTATACCTCGAAATTCAAAAACTAAACTTTCACAGATTTATAATAATCCTGGCACGAACATACACACATACATACATACATACATACATACATACATACATTAATGTGGTCATTGAAATATTCCGTTGCTCGAGCAAGTTACTGTTTTCACGGGCAAGCAAATATTTAGGATGCAAATAATGCATCGGGTGTGACAAAAATGTTTATTATTACACGTATAAACTTTGGAATTGAACTTTTAAACAGGCAGGTACAAATATGACATTCGCATCCCACTCATCAACACATCCTTCTTTTACCAAAATTAAAAATTAGTTTAGAAAGCAATTAATGTCTGATTATTTTTTGTCTTCTATTCTATGTATGTATAGCATCATGAACTTCATATTACATCTACTCAGCATGGTGTTTGTTGTTCTTTTCCACGGGATTCAAACAGAAAAGCCGTTTCGCGACTTGTATACCGCTGGCAACACCAAATGTCGGGCTGACCATGAGTGCGGATTTCACGGTGAATCATTCAGGTGGTGTTATACAGATGACGCGAATAACTGGGAATATTGCTGCAGTGAAGAGTGCACCTTTAATGGACAAACGTACCTGAATTGTAAATCTGGATCGACGTGGGAATATTGTAGCGAACCTAGTTACGAGACAGAAAATGGAGGACAGTGTCATCCGGAACATCCTTGCGGTCTACACAGAGATTCTTATCAGATAAGTCACAGTTTTTGGTGTTATACAGATATTGAGAAGAAAATAGAGGCATTGTGCTGTCCACAGTTTACCCCTGGCTGCAATGACGATTCTTATTATGATGATTCCACATAACACAACCATAAGCGGTGAATTATTTGGTATCCTGAGCGACTTTTTTGATGCAGCATCTGTACTGTGCAATTTCTTAACTTACTAGCGCAGAACATAGGAGGAATCACTAGAATATATTTGCGCATCTGAAAATATTGCAACGCTCAAGCATTACAAATACTGTTTTTATTAAAATTACAACATAACAAAATTGGTGATAACGTTACAAATAGGATTTAATGAAAAATCAACGAAAATTCGATCGTAATATTGGTAATGCCTAAAGAATTTATCAGTAAGTCGTCGATCCATTTCAAGGTCACTGTTACTATTTATTTGTCTCCTCGTTTTGAACAACAATTTAATAAAATGCAGTGTCACTAAGCTTTGTCTGTTGTTTGTACAAATAGTCGCAGATATATGAGGACAATCTTGACATTTTCTATTTTCTACAGGAAACCTAATGATGATAATGTGGAAAAGGAAATGAATAAGAGTACGATAAATTATGTGGATAATAATAATAATAATAATAATAAACAATTTTAAATTAATCTAAAGCACTGGTGACATCATAATAATGTTCACCATGAAATTAACGACATTGTCAGCACATTACTATATATCATATATAGGACACAAAAGATAAGTACCAGTTTTAAGGACCAATTCAAGTACTTAAGCAGAGCTAATCAATACTAAGCCCAACTCCCTTGGATTATGAGTCCATCATTGTTATGAGTTGAGCTATCTCCGTTGAGGTATGAGCTAGTATTACGACAATACCAAATGTTGCTCTTTCTAACAATTCTTCTCCTTTCAGCCGTTGTTTCTTATTTTACGATGATAATAGCACTTATATATAGTAAAACCACTTCAAGTACTTAAGCAGGCTAATCAATACTAAACACAACTCCATTGGATTATGACTCCAACAATTTTATGAGTTGAGCTATCGCCGTTTACAGATTGCTCGATAATGAGGTATGAGGTAGTATTACGACAATGTCAAATGTTGCTCCTTCTAATAATTCTTCTCCTTTCAACCGTTGCTTTGTTTTTTAAAACGATAATAGCACTTGTGCATATTAAGCATAGTAATGTCACCATCACCATAACTGCTGTTACTATAAATCAATAAGTCAAGTCTTATAACATTCAGCAGTTCAATTAATCAGCTTATCGGATATAATTCATGCCGTGTTGACTAAAGATGGTAACTCTCCTAATTTATATATTGTTTATTAAGTATTACAAGACTTGAGCCTATTTTTGCTAATGCATTATCATTTCATCTACGAAAAGTTTTGGGTCTTCCATTTTGTATTGTAACATTCTGAGTAGGCCATTTAGAACTCGAAGTGAATCGTGCGTTATATATTGCTCGCACAAAAATGCAATTTTCTCTTCCAGAAAGTAAATTGAGATATAACACTATAGATAAATTCAGATATCACACTACACAAATTTTCATCCGGAACTATCACCCTTGTATATGTAATCTTGATCTGCCTTCAAATACAGAAGGCATTTAATCGAAACCATTCGAAAGTTAACAATAGGATAATGAACAAACAAACATGTTTGACTAATGACAACATGAGACAATAAAATTGCCAAATCAATCAGATCTTGGCCATAGTGAATGAAACTAAAATGAGTTAAGGATCATCGTCAATAGTATATATCTCTGCAACCAAACTAAATTCAAAA
This sequence comes from Sinohyriopsis cumingii, assembly GCA_028554795.2. NCBI lineage: Eukaryota > Metazoa > Mollusca > Bivalvia > Unionida > Unionidae > Sinohyriopsis > Sinohyriopsis cumingii. The sequence continues at coordinate 95,174,507 of CM068838.1, forward strand.
ATAATTCAATATAAAAATATTTAACATAATTAAGACTATCTTTTGCTATCTTTATTTCTGAGTATATAACGTAAATTAAAATTAATAATATAATATAAAGAATGGAAAGAGACAATAATTAAAGGAGAAAAAATACGTCCATTTTCCAGATGATCATACAAAGGTAATTGCATATATGGTGAAAATTCACCGTGAGACTTAAGGGAAATTAAATTAATATATCGTCAGCAGTAGCTTTGAAGATTTCCTGCTACAACAAACTAGAAAGGCACTTTCAGAAAACGCGATATAGGCTTTAATCAGCTTGCTATATCCACACATACACAAAGGGAGGAAATCCAAATTAACGCGTTCTTACCTTTTTCAGAAACGTTACGTCATTACTTAATGCATCATACATATTGATAGTTATATGAGAGAGTGGAGGGTGGGGTATACGAGAACTAGACATGCACATGAGCAGGGAGATCTTTCTCCTTGTTTATGAGGTCAGGTTTACTCGTTTATAAAAGTATTCACCTGCTACAACGAAATAGAAAGGCACTTTCAGAAAATGAATTAAATGACTAACATTGCCAAATCTTAAACGGGTAGCAACGCAAACGGAAATAACATCAAATACAAATGGCACTAGAGGTAAGCACAAAATATTTATTATACAATCTACATAAAATGCATTCTTTGTTTCCTTTATATAACATTACTGTTAAATTATCAATAACGATCTTTTTTTGTTTTGAACGTTTTCATTAGGCTCAAGATCGTGTATAACATGTTATATCTTCCTGAGCTTGTTTTGTAATAAAAATATGTACATAAAAGTCAAAAGTTCAAAAGGTACAATCAATATTATCGTAATCTAGAGATTCACGACAAAACACACTACTGTTCACAAATAAAATAACAACAATCGAGAATAAGAGACCTACATTTACTTATTGTAATGTCAGTGTTGAAATTAATTAAATTTGTATCATCAAAGCAGCACGGCTTGACTAACCCTTGAGCTCCTGAAAATATTTATATTTATGTTTTCGGTGCAATGCGAGACGCCAGAACCTCTCGTTTGAATTATTCATGTATCTACCATATTTCATTAGAATTTACAGACCACAGCCTTAAGAAGTATATATGAATACAACTTTGAATACACGTCAATTAGGCCAGATTTAATAGCCCTTTAAAACCTCTATTGGGTTTTAAATAGAATATATTAATCACAGGGAATTATCTCGAATCAGGATGAAAGTCAAGGAAAGTGATATCATTGATGACTGGAGTTTTAGAAAACCATTAAACAAAACATGAGACAGACATTGCAATGTAAAGAATATAAACGTACATACAAATTCTAAACCTTCTGATCTCTCTGAATTTAGTCATTGAGGAATGACACAATTAAAAAGTTATTTAAAGTGCGTAATGCTTTGGGAAACAATACATTGAAAAACGTGCAGTGAACAGAAAGCTTAAATTCGTTACTTCAACGGATCGAATTATTGATCCCATTAAGATTTGAATTTTCATCAGAAGCTGATATTAAAGGATCACATCACACCATCAATATTATTATAATTTCTACATACCCTTGGCAATGAATGTTATGTATTTTATTCTTGGCCTGTTTTAACTGTGGTCGCCTCGGTGCATGACACAAACATGCTGTATTAGACCAAATCCATATAACAATGATTGAGAATGTTAACATGGTATAAACAATGGTTTTCCAGCTGCTGATTTTGTGCAGTGTTATTAATATTTCATTTATATTTGTTAATTTTTTCTCCATCGTTTTATTATGTGTTAAATGGTAATTTTTAATTAACCTTGTCAAAAATCAAGTTCATGTTGTACCTGACTGGTAACGTCTATTTTGTAAAGAAACAAAATACGTAGTTACAAATTTCTGTATAATGGTGGATTAAATATTCAGGTCATTATTAATGACAAACATATTAATACTCTTGATTCCGAGCTTAAAAACGTCTAGAACCAAAGTTTCCACTAAGTTGTCATATTACTCTCAGAAAATGCTAATTGTGTCCAAAGCCAAGCAGAGGATTTTATAATCATGCTAAATTGACCATTGTTTACTACTGCATCAGAGCTGAAGTGGAAATCATTTGTATTATTGTATTCAGTTTTTGGTTTGAGCGGAATTATTTATTCAAATATTTAATCACTGGAATTACAAAGTTCTGAATAGAGTTGTAGCGATAGTGAAACGGATGTTGATTTAATTCTGGAATTTCTAAAATATTTCAGATATAATATGATTTGTCATTGTAATTAACACTATAATGTTTTGTAAGAAACGAATTTCTTTGATTGTACTAGCCAATACCTACACCGGTAAATATGTGCTCACCAAAGTTATGATTATTAGTCTAATTAGATACACATACATTTAATTCCTAACTATCTTTAGGAAAGAAAGCATACACACATTCATACAATTTTTAATCTTAATTTGTTTTAAACGTTGTATCACACAAGTTTGAACTCTTCTGGAAGGCGTTTCCCATGACAAACAGATATTTTAAAAACTGCAGAAACTTCAAGTCCAACTAACCACTATTTAAATTACTCGATGCAGGAATTTAGGTTTTAAATGGTGATAGGAAATCGATCTTTATTTAAGTGATGTTTGCACATCCATATATAAACACTACAAGCATTATTGATAATTACACAGGTGTTCTCTTTGAAATAACTGTCACAGTAAATCTTACAGAAGAAAGCTTATTTCAAAGGGTGTGTTGAATAACGTACACTTACCTTTGGAAAACAAATACAGATATAATTATGTTAATTCTACAAGCTGTTATATGCGAACTGGCATTCTTTCTACCAGTACTGGCCCTTGAGTCCATATCATTACTGTAACATAATGAAAAACTAAAGTATGAAGTAGCTTGTGCCCTAACAAGGGGAATACTTTTTTATTGTCAGTGAAGATCATCGGAACTTTAGGAGGAGTGTCAGATGTTTAAAGCCAAATTTGAAAAGGTTAGTTTGTTTTATTTTATCTTCAACGACAAGCTAAACAGTTATTATTATTATTAAATCTACTTTATTCTTGTAATTCACTTCCAAAGATTTGCAACTAAATATGTACGATAAAGTTATAAACAATAATAATAAAATAAAAACTTTTTGTTATTGTTATTATCATGATTGTTGTCATTCTTCTCATTTTTACTATTTATCCTTGTGTATCGTTGCAGAGTAAATCAATAGTTAGAGGCGGGAACAGTCCGCCAAATTCACAAACACAAAAGGTAGGACTGAGATAATTATGAAAACATCAATAAAGTTTGCTGAATGCTCTATAATTTTTGTCAGAAAACATTTTCACCGATGATGCAATAAACAAAATATAGCTTTGTAAACAACGTTGCACATTAATCATGAACTATCTTATTATTTCTAAGGGAAACGTGTCAGTCCACATCTAATAAAAAATACAAAATTATAACAATTAAAGACTATCTCCACTAATTCCCTTTATAGATGTATAATCATTGCAAAGCCATTTTTTCTTGACGTATACGATAAGACATGTAAGTACATTCAGATCCAGCCTTACAAATAAAATATTTGTAAATAACTTCAACTAAATCCTTCTGTCTCTGTTTGATGCTGTTTCTATTTATTTAAAAAAATCGTTTTCATGCGTACATTACGTGATAGAACTGTGACGTCGATTATTATAACTGGAAGGTCGCCAACAAAGCAAAGTGGAATTAAAGTTGACATCGGTTATGTAATGTCAAATTAGGCGAATGTTTTGTTTGTTTTCTTAAAGTGTATCGAATCATTATTTACTTGGCTTTTGGCAGGAGAATACGACCAGAGACCATAATTGTGTGTGTGATGTGACACGCCTAACAAATTGTAATTATTGTCTGCTATTGAAGTACTACAATTTCCAGTAAAGGCAGTTATTAAGAATCAGTTTATATTCACAGTTAAAATATATAGACATGACTATTCAAACAAGGAAATAAACAACATAATACAGCTTCTCAAGGAAAATGGATCAGTCAGTTTTGGGAAACATAAAGGAAGCTTCAACAAGTATTTATTTATTTATTATTCTAAATAGAAAAAACAAAAAGGCATTACTTAACTGGTTTTGTAACCTACTAAATTTATACATTACCTGAAAAGTTCTTTTTTAAACAGATAATGCCATTAGGTAAATTATTCCAATAATAGGATTGTTCTCAGAAAATGTACAACTTGTTTGTAGCAACTATCAATATTAGTATGTAACTAATTACACAATTTGTTTTCAGAGCGAGTTTATAATACCCAATCCAGCAAATCATCTTCATATTTATAAATGTTGTTGAATTATTGTATAGTCTTTATCGTATATATCTCGAGGTGTTCTACACAAATGAGCATGCTATATTCATGAATCTTACTTATTAAGACACAAAGTATTATACAGATACAGGGGTACGGTATCCTTCACAGCTGTAACTTAGGGTTAGTTCACATTTTCCTATATCATAAAAATTTCATTAATAATAATAATAATAATAATAATAATAATAATAATAATGATAATAATAAAGGAAGACTACCAGTATTAATGATAACAATACATATATTCAAAAAAGTTAAAGAAAAGTTCAAATCAAAACAAAATCACAGCCACCTCCGCCCCTAAAACCCAAAAGCCAAAGGGTCAGTACTTTATAGTGAATGTATTTCGTAAGCTTAGGCCAATAGTTGGGATTAACTTGGTTAGCCTGCAGCAGACACTTTGAGCTTGTTGATCAAGAAGGATTACTAACAATGTTGACTACGTCTACAATATAATAAATTTTGCACGGCTACATTGAAATTCATGTCAGTGCTCGGTCAGGATATTCATCAGAGAGGGTCAGAAAACAAAAAACACAGTCACTCTGCAATAGAGAAAACATTTAATGGACTTGAGAAATTCAGCAAAGTTGAGAACACAAATATATTGTAAGTTTAACCGATGATAGCATTATTTCCTATAATACGCAGCAACGATATTACAATGTTATGACCAATAAGTATTCAATGACAACATACACTTAGACGTTGACAACACGACTATGTTGAATTGCCATATTATTTCATTAATGAAGTAAAGAGTGATGCTATTGAGGCATGATATATTTGCATCTGTTTCCCATGGTACATTTTACAAGCGCACAAATAGGCACACCACAAACACAACAACAACGCTGATGAATTCAATGCAGTTACAGTAGCGTGCATGAAGCATAAATCATGAAGGACCCAATCTTGTAATAATGCTGACATTTAAATGAGTTATAAGAAAGTAGTCCTGACAGTATAATTAGTGATAAAGTTCGACAGTAGATGATAATAAGCTTCATTATACCAAAGAGGATTGAATCCATGTTGATTTCCCAGTCAAACCTGACAACCAGAACGGGTTGTAATATTTGGTTGACATGCTGTCTAGAGGGATATGTTGACTGCAAATGTATATTCAACGATAACTATACACAGACTGTTGCGTAAAAATACAGTTAGATGTATATATACATACATATATATATATATATATATATATATATATATATATATATATATATATATATATATATATATATATATATATATATATATATATATGATAATAAATCTGATTCTATTCTTTTAATTAAATTACTATAAGTGAAAATGAAATATATGTGCACAGAACAAAATTGCAGATCCTCCCCAATATCCTGGGTGGTAAGTACCTTTTCATAAATGAATTTAAGATGAATGTGTTGATTGTTGTATATCTCGTATTCTAAGAACTGTTGCTATAATGCGATGATTACGCTCACATTGTATACGTCACCCTTTGAAAGCCATCGTGCAGGTTTATAAATTTAGAATCTATTTACACTGAAACCTACATATCCTATATTGATAAAATAGGCCGTAACTCTTTGGGTGGGTTTCTAATACACGGGCATTATATTCATGAGATGTGACACACTAAACAGGAAAGAAAATTATTCAGCATACCAGAAAATATCGTGGACTTGAGAAATTGCGTAAACAATTGCTCTCCTTAAAAATTTTGTATTATATGCAGATTTACAAAGGAATACGTATTCTCCACGCGTTAACAGACGCTAAAGAATAATTAAAAAATTATATTACAAAACGCGAATTTGTTTAAAAGTTGGATTTGGGCAAAATATATTTCACAACTCCCATTTGGCAACCTAATGGCATTTCTGCTCCCTGTCAGACATGTGACGAAAGGAAAAAAGCTATTTTTTATAATCTTGAAAATTAATTTCTGGCAAATTCTAATGTTTGCGAAATTAATGTATTTTTTAATATATTTTATCCTAAAAATGATAACATGAACTTAATATCAATAAATCCATAACAAGATTAGTGGCAAATGTCAGAACATTATTCACACACAGAAAATACCCAAGTTTCGATATAGTGTGGAAGTCCTTCATAATTACCAACAGAAAAATACCTCTCCACTCCATTTGCGTGTCTACACTCTAACAGTTTCCATTTATATTTAAAGATGCCGAGACGCGAACCAACATGGAAAGAACTGAGATGTCGCTGATTCGTAAATGCGCCCGCATATGGCCACTCGTGCATCCCAAACCAGGCACAGAACATCTGATGAAAAGTAATACGACGACCACCTAGATGTGACAATATTTTACGAATTTGTGCGAGAGAAGGGTGGATTTACAAGAGCTAGACATGCAAATGGGTAGGCAGAGCTTAACCTTATTTCAGGGAGGTTACGTAGTGTCGAACAACAAGCTGGGATTTATAATCAGCGATTAACTGGCTTACAGAGTTACTCACCTGACCTAGGTTACACGAACCTAAGCTCTTTCACAGTAGTGACGTCATTATTGGACCATATATAGCCAAAGTCACTGAAAGAAAGTATAAACGGTGATTTGGAAAAGAGCTGGTGGCATTGTTCTCAAGCGTTCAACTCAAGCCAGGGTAAATAGTCAGCCTTTAGGTAAGTGCCTCCTTTTAATCATAGCTGCAGCAGACACTCTTCCTCACAAACCACTTTCCAGCAAGTCAACTTCAAGTAATCCAATGCGAAAAAGCCCGTCGCATAAAGTAGGATTGCAAACAAAGCTTTGTAAGCACCCATTGATTTGGAGTAATAACTAGTGAATAGTTATAAAACATTTATCTGAAGACACTAACATAATCGGTGTAAGCTGAGATAAAGAAGAAAAAATCACTTTAGGAAGTAATTAGAAGTTTCGTATAACGGTAGATAAGTTGTATAATGCCTAATAGACTATATGTGTGCTTAGGCTAATTACTATCCAGACTAATGTTCAATAAGTGCGGTAGGTAAGTTCCATGATGCCTAATGGATTAAATGTGTGCTTAGGCTAATTATTTGCAAGCATACTAGACTATAAGTGGCAGATAAATGAGTTGTGGGTAAATGTTTGACTATGCATCAAGGAACGAATTAGCTAGAAATATTTAATAGTTTTAAATTAGGAATTTTCTAAACTCAGTTATATAGTTGTAGATTTTAAAGCATGCATAATTGATAACTTTGACAAAGTATATTCAGCAATGAAATTTCTTTATCTAGTGTTTTTTCTAGCCAATGTTGTAGTGCAATGACGTATGTCAATAGACCTATTTACCTCAAATAATGGGCAAGTTGGCCAACAGTTTGGTAGGTGTTATACCTCGAAATTCAAAAACTAAACTTTCACAGATTTATAATAATCCTGGCACGAACATACACACATACATACATACATACATACATACATACATACATTAATGTGGTCATTGAAATATTCCGTTGCTCGAGCAAGTTACTGTTTTCACGGGCAAGCAAATATTTAGGATGCAAATAATGCATCGGGTGTGACAAAAATGTTTATTATTACACGTATAAACTTTGGAATTGAACTTTTAAACAGGCAGGTACAAATATGACATTCGCATCCCACTCATCAACACATCCTTCTTTTACCAAAATTAAAAATTAGTTTAGAAAGCAATTAATGTCTGATTATTTTTTGTCTTCTATTCTATGTATGTATAGCATCATGAACTTCATATTACATCTACTCAGCATGGTGTTTGTTGTTCTTTTCCACGGGATTCAAACAGAAAAGCCGTTTCGCGACTTGTATACCGCTGGCAACACCAAATGTCGGGCTGACCATGAGTGCGGATTTCACGGTGAATCATTCAGGTGGTGTTATACAGATGACGCGAATAACTGGGAATATTGCTGCAGTGAAGAGTGCACCTTTAATGGACAAACGTACCTGAATTGTAAATCTGGATCGACGTGGGAATATTGTAGCGAACCTAGTTACGAGACAGAAAATGGAGGACAGTGTCATCCGGAACATCCTTGCGGTCTACACAGAGATTCTTATCAGATAAGTCACAGTTTTTGGTGTTATACAGATATTGAGAAGAAAATAGAGGCATTGTGCTGTCCACAGTTTACCCCTGGCTGCAATGACGATTCTTATTATGATGATTCCACATAACACAACCATAAGCGGTGAATTATTTGGTATCCTGAGCGACTTTTTTGATGCAGCATCTGTACTGTGCAATTTCTTAACTTACTAGCGCAGAACATAGGAGGAATCACTAGAATATATTTGCGCATCTGAAAATATTGCAACGCTCAAGCATTACAAATACTGTTTTTATTAAAATTACAACATAACAAAATTGGTGATAACGTTACAAATAGGATTTAATGAAAAATCAACGAAAATTCGATCGTAATATTGGTAATGCCTAAAGAATTTATCAGTAAGTCGTCGATCCATTTCAAGGTCACTGTTACTATTTATTTGTCTCCTCGTTTTGAACAACAATTTAATAAAATGCAGTGTCACTAAGCTTTGTCTGTTGTTTGTACAAATAGTCGCAGATATATGAGGACAATCTTGACATTTTCTATTTTCTACAGGAAACCTAATGATGATAATGTGGAAAAGGAAATGAATAAGAGTACGATAAATTATGTGGATAATAATAATAATAATAATAATAAACAATTTTAAATTAATCTAAAGCACTGGTGACATCATAATAATGTTCACCATGAAATTAACGACATTGTCAGCACATTACTATATATCATATATAGGACACAAAAGATAAGTACCAGTTTTAAGGACCAATTCAAGTACTTAAGCAGAGCTAATCAATACTAAGCCCAACTCCCTTGGATTATGAGTCCATCATTGTTATGAGTTGAGCTATCTCCGTTGAGGTATGAGCTAGTATTACGACAATACCAAATGTTGCTCTTTCTAACAATTCTTCTCCTTTCAGCCGTTGTTTCTTATTTTACGATGATAATAGCACTTATATATAGTAAAACCACTTCAAGTACTTAAGCAGGCTAATCAATACTAAACACAACTCCATTGGATTATGACTCCAACAATTTTATGAGTTGAGCTATCGCCGTTTACAGATTGCTCGATAATGAGGTATGAGGTAGTATTACGACAATGTCAAATGTTGCTCCTTCTAATAATTCTTCTCCTTTCAACCGTTGCTTTGTTTTTTAAAACGATAATAGCACTTGTGCATATTAAGCATAGTAATGTCACCATCACCATAACTGCTGTTACTATAAATCAATAAGTCAAGTCTTATAACATTCAGCAGTTCAATTAATCAGCTTATCGGATATAATTCATGCCGTGTTGACTAAAGATGGCAACTCTCCTAATTTATATATTGTTTATTAAGTATTACAAGACTTGAGCCTATTTTTGCTAATGCATTATCATTTCATCTACGAAAAGTTTTGGGTCTTCCATTTTGTATTGTAACATTCTGAGTAGGCCATTTAGAACTCGAAGTGAATCGTGCGTTATATATTGCTCGCACAAAAATGCAATTTTCTCTTCCAGAAAGTAAATTGAGATATAACACTATAGATAAATTCAGATATCACACTACACAAATTTTCATCCGGAACTATCACCCTTGTATATGTAATCTTGATCTGCCTTCAAATACAGAAGGCATTTAATCGAAACCATTCGAAAGTTAACAATAGGATAATGAACAAACAAACATGTTTGACTAATGACAACATGAGACAATAAAATTGCCAAATCAATCAGATCTTGGCCATAGTGAATGAAACTAAAATGAGTTAAGGATCATCGTCAATAGTATATATCTCTGCAACCAAACTAAATTCAAAAATAATTCAATATAAAAATATTTAACATAATTAAGACTATCTTTTGCTATCTTTATTTCTGAGTATATAACGTAAATTAAAATTAATAATATAATATAAAGAATGGAAAGAGACAATAATTAAAGGAGAAAAAATACGTCCATTTTCCAGATGATCATACAAAGGTAATTGCATATATGGTGAAAATTCACCGTGAGACTTAAGGGAAATTAAATTAATATATCGTCAGCAGTAGCTTTGAAGATTTCCTGCTACAACAAACTAGAAGGCACTTTCAGAAAACGCGATATAGGCTTTAATCAGCTTGCTATATCCACACATACACAAAGGGAGGAAATCCAAATTAACGCGTTCTTACCTTTTTCAGAAACGTTACGTCATTACTTAATGCATCATACATATTGATAGTTATATGAGAGAGTGGAGGGTGGGGTATACGAGAACTAGACA
>CM068838.1:95185296-95212796 GCA_028554795.2 Sinohyriopsis cumingii
AATAGCTATCAATTTTGCTCAATATTCTACGGCACGCGCGTATCATCGATTATTAAGTTATATGGGTCGCGATCAAAATATTGATACCGGATTGCAAATATCACAACTAGATTTTAATACTCTCTATCCCATCTATTACTTTTCCCTGGAACATCTTGATTTGGTAAAGCAGTCGGTTGTCGATATTCATTTCAAAGCCAGAATTAACACTGGAGGACCGGCGAGAGCCATCGCGGTTATTCTTAGTGATAGAACAATGATCCTAGAAGGCATCAGTGGTAGAATGAGAGTCATCGACGCGCCCGTAGAAAATATGTGATAAATTCTAAATTTAGATAAAGTGATTATTAATATGCCATACGAACACGTCAGCGTAACACTGACCCCGGGTCAGATAAAAAAACTTCAAGCAGCAACAACAGCGCGAAGAGGTTTAAAATTAATCTTGAAAAATAATCAGATTCACGGTGGACCTAACAAACTATCACTGACACGAGGTCAACACGGACGATTTACCAAAGCCAGATCAGCGAATTCTGGTGTTCATGTAACTCTCTCCATTGGCGCAGTGAAAGACATGATCAAGGTAGGTGGCTTCCTTCCTTTCCTATTGCCTTTATTAGCTCCGTTGATAACGGGCGCGTTATCAGCAACGGCTGGATTCGGAGTTAAAAAATTATTGGATAAAGTTACCGGAGGAAGATACGGTAAAAAAAAATACCATCGCGGATCCGGCCTGAGACTAGGACGACCTCCAATGTACGGATCCGGCCTAAGATCATCACGCCATCATCGAATTTAGATTTAATCAATGAAGCAAAGAAAAAGAAAATAAGATTTTTCAGAGGAGTATTCATGCGAGATCAATTACCGGACAAACCAAATTCTACCGAGACAGGAATAATTAACCTCGATAAAAATTCCGGCCCTGGCACTCACTGGGTTGCGTACGCGATTAATCCTCGCGAAATCATTTACTTTGATTCGTATGGACTAGCACCACCAAACGAATTTTTCAAATATATTTCCTCGCTGAAACTTCCAGTTTGGTATTCAACACTTCCAACGCAAACATCAACCGATCCACCAATATGCGGTCCAGAATCAATTAACGTTCTTGATGCAATTTCAAAATCATCCCGCCCTTATCACAAAATTTTATTTGAATATACCGTAGATAAATATCATGGTTGACATTTATGGTAGATCTCTCTTTAGAAAGAAAGAAGAAACAGATGAAGAAAAAAAAATCGATACATCAAATTTTGCAACCAAGAAAGACATTAACAATCTTCTATCGTTGGCAGAAATAAATCCTGGTGAAATTGCTGTTTTTCAAAATACCGAAGGTCGATTACAAACTAGCAATGTCAAAGTAACTGATATGATTAGCCGAGATGAATATAACGAACGCATCAAGCAATTTACTCAATTATCAGATTCAGTAACAAAATCTATCACTGACGTTACTAATATTATCGCAAGTTTACCATCAAAGGCAAATATCGCAGATGTAGAAAAATCTGATAAAGAACTATCAGCGACATTATTGTTAAAGTTGGATAAGGCAGTCTACAATGAAGATCAGGAAAAACTTACAAAGCAACTAACTAAACTAACTAACGATCTTAAAAAACTCGATGAAACCTTAAAACAACTTAGCAAGAAAGTTGATGATAATATAAAGAAAACAACTGATACTTCATTCGTCGCAGATCAATTAACAAAGAAAAAAGTTGATCAGGAATTGCACGATGACCTCATTGATAAAGTAGGAAAGATCAACGAAGATATTACTAATATTATCGCTGACGTTTCTGAAATAAAAACCACAATGGATAAGAAAGGCGATAAAGTGTTATACGACGATCTTAGCAAGACGACAAAGAAAATCAACGACGATATTGCAAAAATCAATAAACACATCGAATCGTTACGTGGAAGTGATGATTACGATGATCTTGTTGAAAAAACAAAATCCATCAACGATGATATTGCCAAGATAAACAAAGATATCGAAGCGGTGCGTTCACTAACATTTCAAAAAGCTGATAAAACATCACACGACGATCTTAGCGATAAAACAAAGAAAATTAGTGCTGATATTGAAACAATGCGTGTGTTAATGAATCAGAAAGACGAGAAAACAAAATCTATCAATGATGATATTGATCAAATCAGCAAAGATATTGAAACAGTTCGCGGATTAGTACACCAAAAAATTGATAAAACATCACACGATGATCTTGGTGAAAAACTAACAAGAACAACCAGGGACGTTACTAACATTCTTGCCGATGTTACAAAGATAAATACTGCAATAAGTGAAAAGGTTGATAAATCATCACACGACGAGAAAACAAAATCCATTAATGATAATATCAATCAAATCAACAAGGACATTGAAACGGTTCGTGGATTAACTCATCAAAAAGTCGATAAATCATCACACGATTATCTTAGTGAAAAACTAACAAAAACAACCATGGACGTTACTGGTATTCTCGCAGATATTAACACAGTACGTGAACAGAAAATCGATAAATCATTATATGATGAGAAAACAAAATCCATCAGTGATGATATTACTAAAGTTAGTAAGGACATTGAAGCAGTTCGTGGATTAACACAACAGAAAGTCGATAAATCATTATATGATGAGAAAACAAAATCCATCAGTGATGATATTATTAAAGTTAGTAAGGACATTGAAGCAGTTCGTGGATTAACACAACAGAAAGTCGATAAATCATCACACAATGATCTTGGTGAAAAACTAACAAGAACAACCAGGGATGTTACTAACATTCTTGCTGATATTAACGCAGTTCGTGGATTAGCGATTCAAAAAATTGATAAATCATCACACGACGAGAAAACAAAGAAGATTGATGAGGATATTAACGCGGTGCGTCAAATCGCAAATCAAAAAGTTGATAAAACATCACACGACGAGAAAACAAAGAAGATTGATGAGGATATTAACGCGGTGCGTCAAATCGCAAATCAAAAAGTTGATAAAACATCACACGACGAAAAAACAAAGAAAATCAGTGATGATATTATTAAGGTTAGTAAGGACATTGAAGCAGTTCGTGGATTAACACAACAGAAAGTTGATAAAACATCACACGACGAGAAAACAAAATCCATCAACGATGATATTAACGCAGTTCGTGGATTAGTAAATCAAAAAGTTGATAAAACATCACACGACGAAAAAACAAAGAAAATCAGTGATGATATTATTAAGGTTAGTAAGGACATTGAAGCAGTTCGTGGATTAACACAACAGAAAGTCGATAAATCAGCACACGACGATCTTGGTGAAAAACTAACAAGAACAACCAGGGATGTTACTAACATTCTCGCCGATGTTACAAAGATAAATACCACAATGGTTCAGAAAGTTGATAAAACATCACACGACGAGAAAACAAAATCCATCAACGATGATATTAACGCGGTTCGTGAATTAGCTAATCAAAAAGTTGATAAATCATCACACGACGAGAAAACAAAGAAAATCGTTGAAGATATCGCCAAAATCAATAAGGAAGTTGAAACGGTTCGTGTATTAGCAAATCAAAAAGTTGATAAAACATCACATGACGAGAAAACAAAGAAAATCGACGAAGATATTACTAAAATCAATAAGGAAGTTGAAACGGTTCGTGGATTAGCAAATCAAAAAGTTGATAAATCATCACATGATAATCTCCTAAAAAGAACGAAGAAAATCGGCGATGATGTTACTGGTATTCTCGCAGATGTTACCAAGATAAATACCGTAATGGAAAAAAAAGTTGATAAAACATCACATAATTTTCTTGACGAGAAAACAAAAAAAATCAACGAGGATATTATCAAAATTAATGAAGAAATTTCCGTGATACGTCAAATCATTAATGGAAAGGTCGATAAAATATCACACGACGATCTTGACGAGAGAGTAAAATCTATCAACGAAGAAATTGCTAAGGTAAATACAACAATAAGTGAAAAAGTTGATACGACATTGTACGACAAAGAAATTCTAGGTATCAACACAAAACTATCAAAATTGAAAATTAATAAACTTTCGAAATTTAATATACCAGATCAAGTAGTGGCAGATAATTTATCTTGCCACGTGTCATTTGTGTTGGGGGCGCAAGATCTTATCTGGACGCCTGAAAATGATTCTTTTTCTTTTACTGCGCCGATACAAGGTATTTATCGAATATATATTCTCGCCGGAAAAACAAAACTTAGCGTGAAGGCTGTCAAATACAGCATTTGTGAATATTATCCTGGATTTTTTATTATTTCTATGAACAAAAATGATACTGAGACTTTCAGATTAACACCGCCGGATAGAACCACCACGGGACAAGTGTTTTATTTTGTAATTTTCGAATTTTTAGCCACATGGCATGAAATCTCTCCAGGAACAATAGTTGTCGAAATAGGGAAACCCCAACCAGCTGAAAAAATTCCAGTAATCAAATTTAGCTAGATAAACTTCCAACTAGCTGAAAATTTACTAAGAATTGGCTAGATAAATAACTAATAATGACCGCATCGGATTATCGATATAATCTTGCGCGATCATGGCAAGATTCACTAAAAAAACAAATAGACGAGTATCAAATAAAAATAAAGAAATACCAGCGCAGATTAGTTACTATTGATGTTGTTGTTTATACCGCATCAGCAATAATCGCCGGTGCGGGTATTGTTTTATCCGTGGTAACAACAATCGCACCGATCGTAGCAACGATAATAATTTCATCAACAACAACGATAGCTGGCGTTCTCAATATCATTGCAAGAAAAATATCTTCGTGTACAAGCGAGAAACTATTATCGTACAAAAACAAACTAACTAAGATCAATGACGCATATTCGAAGTTATCATCGCTGATTTCCGAAAGTCTCAACGATGGAGTTATATCCGATATAGAATTTTATTCGATGATCAGCATCTACTCGGAGATTGAACAAATGAATAATAATAATGTCCGAGTTAGTCCAGATAGTGACAAACACGACTCCGCCAATAACAACATTAATATCACTAAGCTCAACTAATCCAGAATTTAGTATTAATTTTCCAACTCCAATTGGTGCAAAGGAAATGGCATTGATACAGTTACGAGTTTATAATAGTTGGCCTAATATCAGATCAAAATCATTCGGTAAATTATTATCAAACAATTCACTTGTTGTTGCTGATAAGAAACACGCCGATGGAACTCCTAGTTGGTTTGTCGTTAGTATACCAACCGGCAGCTATGAGATTGAACAGATAAATAGCGAGTTCAACACTAGAATATCGAATATTACTGGCGATGCTAATCCAGGAATAAAGATATCAGCACATGAACCAACGTTATCATCAATCATTGAAGTAAAATCGCCGTATATGGTAGATATTTACCGTTCATCTATCAGGACAGTATTAGGCTGGCCTGATATTCCGCCTGGTAGAATAACAACACCAGAACCAAAGAAGTCCGACTTCATCAGCAATGAAAAAAACTACCACGGACTTGACTTGGACTATATTGATCAGTATGAACAAACTAAGGCGAGTCTTGATTTTTCATCAGGATCAGTTTATATGCTAGATTTGTTCGAGGATAGCATTACAATATTATTTGTTAAAATTATCAACGAATACGAAATACAAAAGAAACTGTTAGAACATTATTTCCAAGATTGCGTATTTAACGTACAAGCTTCATGCAACGAAATTATAATTACAACAGAGCGGATAAATAAATTAGCTGCTGATATGGAACTTATTAACGAACTAGCAACGGGCTATATACAAAACAGCGCCGTTTTTGGTATGGGTTTTATTATTAACGCATTTATGCAACGACATAATCTAACCGAGAGGACGTTGCCAAATTATAAATTTCCCGGCTACAATGTTGATGAGATGAGAAAATTTGTCACTGATACGACTGATAAGTTATTTCCTAAATTGCATGACGCTTGGGTTAAGAAGAAAACACAAGCAGAATCAATCTTGATGCATGATAATGATGGAATTGGACAAGGGAGACATATATCACCTGGGATAGTTAATATAACCGAAGTGATTGCTGTTTATCTTCATGCTGATGTTGTGGAAGGTAGCTACAATGTTGATCCTGCAATATCAAGAGCGGAGCAGGGATTTGTATTATACACATTCTCTCCTAACGTCTCTCCTGGTTACTTGATAATAAA
Source organism: Sinohyriopsis cumingii (assembly GCA_028554795.2). NCBI lineage: Eukaryota > Metazoa > Mollusca > Bivalvia > Unionida > Unionidae > Sinohyriopsis > Sinohyriopsis cumingii. Next base: position 95,191,519 of record CM068838.1, read on the forward strand.
GGAGCCGGTTAATCCGTTTTACCTACGCTGTCATAATCGATTATTATCAAGAATAAATTTCAAACTAACAAATCAAGATGGAAATTTACTTGATATTCGCGGAGAAACGCTGAGTATTAGTTTGTTGGTAAAATCGTAAGCGAAAGTTTTTGATTTTTAAATCTGTATCCCAGGGAAAAACAAACGAAAAAAATAAATAAAACCCAGAAGAATTTTTCAAAATTAATCTTTTTTTTTATTTTGTAAATTTATGCCGTCTTAGGAATCAGAGATTCTCTTGCTTTATTCTCATCAACAAGTTTTTTCAGTTGTCTGACACGAGAACTTGTGATTTTCCTTGATTCATATGCGTCGGATAAAATTAATCTAGCTTTTTCTACTAGCGTTGATAATTTAACAAAATCCTCGATGTGATCATCGCTGACTGTCGCAAGTGATTGATACATCGCGATTTGGATCTTCTTTATTAATTTATATTCTGACGGCAGAGTATATTTATATTCGAGTCTCCCTAGAATAATTGTTTCGAATTCTGATCTGATTTTATTCACATCAAGGTCCGATGGGAGATCTATTTTTCTTTTCAAACTATTAATCTCTCCCATAATATCGTTTATTATTTCTTCGTCCATTATACTAATTTTGTAGTATTTAATTATTCTTCATCATCATCAAATATTATTGGAACATAGAAGAATCTGATCCACTCACCGAGATTGTAGGAAAATGTTCTGTGGTTTATTCCCTCCGCTACTCGCCATATCGATACTGGAGTAATTTCATAAAATTTCGCAGCAGCATATATCGACTCAAATGCAATTTCTTCATTTGTTTCTTGATTTACCGACTTAACTGACTTGGCATCTTTCGGATGTTTTCCAGTGTTACCCGAGGAACAATTTTCACTCTGAGTCACAGCTCGAAGATTAGTTAATTCATTATTAAGTTTATTTCCATCGATATGATCTATAACCAAATTGTCTCTGATGAGTCCATGGAAACATTCGAACACAAATCTATGAACGAAGTAATTTGTTTTTCTTCGCCTATTATTTTTGCTGATTGTGAATTTGAGATATCCATTCATATTAATATTACCAACAAGATTCTTCGTTCTGATGTGTCTCACATTTCCATCCTTGGATGCTTCATAATCATCAATGGTAGGATGTGATCTATATTCACTCATAGGAATCGTTGATTTCATTTCCATATATAATATTTTATACTTCTAAATCATAATTTGCTTTGAAACGATTAATATAATCTTCTTCACAAGAAATTACTGAGGAAGATTTCTTTTCATAATATCTCCGTAGCTCACGATATTTCTTTCCACCACAAGAAAAACATAATCGAGTCTTTCCTCGAATGCCAACTTGGCAAACCAAACATCGTTGTGGTCCTTTGTTGCCTCGTCGAACTTCGTATATATGAGCGCCGCAATATTCACCTCTGCAAGATTTATCACATGATTTTGTTGATCCGACTATTATCCAAGCGCATTGCTTCATTATTATAATTAGATATTTGTCTAAAATATAATAATGGACTTATTTGATCTTGATGAGGCAGAATTTATTGTTCCTGAAGTAGATCGTGCGAAGAAGGAATTTTTCGACGATGGCGCGATTCATGTTTGGTCGACGTGGAAAACTAACTTCGTTGATGCTACGATGAATTTGGAGCGAGCAAGGAAGATAATCGAACACATAAAATCCGAACACAAAGAAGAGCGATTTATTTTCGGAATAAAATTTATTGCACAAATGCCGGACGATACTTGGATTATTCGCGATAAACGAGATCCAGTACGCGGCGGTAAGAAAAATGTCGTTCTTGATAAGAATTCGAAGCCAGGATTATTATTGGGAATTGATGGTCCTTATTATGCTAGAGCCTATCCTTCTAGTGCTGTAGTGTATGGAATTTATCGGCTGAATAATAATCCTGATGCGAAAAATCTACCTGCGATGAAAGAATCACCGATGATAAATTGCGTTGCTGAGAGAGTGATCGAACACATGAGAAATACTCGTCGCGGATCCGGTCTAACTCAATTGAGATTGGATAAAATTAACACGTGGGCAAATACAGTTACTAATGGCGCATCGATTGATGATGTTGCTGCGTTGAGCAAGAAACTCAAATTTCCTATTACGGTTAAAACGTTATCGGGTGAAATATTATACTCGTCGCCGTATAAATCTCGAGGAACACCAATCGAAATCGTTGATCACAATTCACATGCGTGGTCGCATTCGGTAATGATATTCCCGAAGGATCGTGTTGTTAAATTCTATCCCGCGGAATCTTCCACGGATGGCACTGATGCAATGTTCCGGTTTATCAAATTATTAGCCAAGTCCGATCCAATATCAACTTGGTTATTTTCTAGCGAAGAAAAATACGATCAATTTATCTTGCCACGCGGAGATATTTACCGTGATGAAATATTACACGATTCGATGAAAAATATCGCGGAGAAGTATTCGTCAAATCCAGATCAGTTATTAACGAACTGCTTTACCATTCCGTCTGTTGCCGCTCACGCTGCGAGAGAGAGAAATTCGTGGAAACCCACGAAGAATGAATTTCTTAATGATATTCAACTTAGCTGTATCGAATATGGTCACGGAGGATTGTGGAATACCAAATATTATTTCGAAGATATGATTTCAGTTGATATGAGCGCGTGCTATCCTGGAAGTTTCCTTGGATATGGCGATTGTGCAGATTACTTTGCTAAATTCGGCCATCCTACCAGCGAGATGACAAGAGTGGCAATCAACGGACCATTACCCGATTTTGTTATGACAGGATTCGCTCATGTTACTTCGTTCGAACTTGCTGAGAATTTGCATAGGATTTGCTATATTTGGTTTGGTCGGCATTTATCTCAGCGAAGATGGGTTCCCATAGTGCTGTTGAGATATATGTTGGATTCGTCGATGTTACTATCGCTGATAGTGAGTGAAGCAATTATATCCTATAGGAAACAAACTGAAGTGTGGTTACCCACAGATTGTGAGAACGCGAAAGATATTGGAAGAAAAATAATTGGTAAATTCACTCAAGGAGGATCAGTTGATCATAAGCACAGACACGCTAGATTATTCATCAATGATGCTGAGATGGATTTTATTATTGCTGATACAGTATCGCGTGGAATATTTTGCAATAGAGAAAATATTATTATTGATGGAACGAAACTAGGTACCGTGATTAGTTATCTCGATGGAGAGTCAGCGCAGTATACTCATCTAAGATCATCGATGCTCGCTTATGTGAGTATTAATTTATTGTCGATGATAAATAAATTTGCCGATATCGCGGTAAGAGTTGCAACGGATTCATTTTATATCGATAAGAAATATCAGTGTAGGTTGGAAAATTTAATCACTAATGATTCATGGGGAACTTGGAGAATAAAGAATGAGGATATTCTAGATTATTGTGAAGACGCTGATGTAGAAGATTGCGATAAGTTTCATAAAGACCAATGCGATGAAGTATCAGCAGCATCATCTGCGTTTGATCCGATTTCACGAAACAAATTCGTTTATCTGAATGGTCCTGGCGGTAGTGGTAAAACCACACGAGCGATAAACTTATTTTCAAACTCTGATATGATAGTGTTAACTCCAACTCACAGGTTAGCAAGAGAAATAAAGCAGCGTGGCGTTAGTTCTTGCACGTATCACAGTTATTTCAAGTACAGTGGTGGATTATGGGATCCGGCTCGAATGGGAAACAAATATATCAACAAGATTATAGTATTTGATGAAATTTGCACAGTAAATTTAGTTATACTAAAATCATTCCTAAGTTGGTTGGAAGAAAAAAATACTGCAGTGATAATGTGCGGAGATCATGGTCAACCTGATCCTATTGATGGTGAATCTCCTCATAGATGGCTCAGAAACTTTGTGGATTATTATGAAGAGATTGATGCCGATTATAGATCTAATGATAATTTACTAACTGAGTTTAAAAAAATGATTCGATTGCAACCTAATAAGTTTCAATGTGATGTGATGAGAAAAATAATTGACGAGACTTCGATGGATAATTTTCTATCCTTGTGGCGTCCAGATCATTTGATTGTGGCTAGCAGAAAAATTGTTCGTGATAATATTCAGGAAATATTATTCAAACTTCATTATGAGAAATTTCCAACGTTGCCGGTACCATTATGCTATAGGCCCGCTGATACTAGAAAACAAAATATTAATGTTACTTTGCCGTGCGGAGAAGAAAAAATAATGGTTTTGAACGATATTATTTTCGTTGATATTAATCTTGTCAATGATGCGATAAGCGCAGAAAGATCGCCGTGGAAACTCGGATATGCAGCAACGATTCACTCGTCACAGGGATTAACAGTAGATGGTCAAGTCTGGATTGTCGATGATAGAATTTCCTGGTCAAATTTAGTTTATCTAGCCGTGTCTCGAGTAAGAAAATTATCTCAGTTGGGTAGAATTAAATTTCACATTAACGAAGATGGCGGTAATTGAGTATCCTTTGGAATTACTTGTAGTTCCTCTTTGGTAAATCCTCGTTGTGGTGCTAATGAATCTAGAAAATAAATTGCTGGTCTTCCTGATGATCTTGTTACTGCCGATATTTTATGTGTTGTAACACTCCAGTTTGGATCGGTTGCTCTTTTTCTGCCACCCTCGGCTTCTCCTTCTTTATATAAATATCTAACCGTGACACTACCTAACACCGGCGAAATTATTGAACTTCGCTTTAGTGGTATATTTGTTTTTGTAATTGCAATTGCGGGTTTCATTGATATTGTTCGTGTTACTTCGTTATTTAGTGCGTTAATCACGTGAGGTAATCTTGTTACCCAATCGTGAGATCGTTTATCTTGGATAAATTCGCGCGCGTACTGATATCCGAATAATCGTTCTGCAAGAGTTTTATTGAATCTCTCAACGATAGCTTGATTGTGATGAACACCTACAATACCGCGACGGATTTTAACATTATTCTTTTTCATCAGTGAAGTAACCGCGCCAAGAAATTCTCGACCTGGATCAACCTGGAGAAGCTTCGGCCATGTTAATGGAGATCGTGAATAAATTTCGCTAAACGCCTTAGCAATATCTGTTGCTGTTTTATTCGATAACGGTTCCGCTTCTTTGTACCTACTTGCAATATCAACAACCGTCAGAACATATTTGTATATAACTCCGTCAACGGTATCGTAAGGAAGAAACATTAAGTCGGCCTGATGAACTTCGTTAGGTACACTGACAGAGAAACTCGCATATGGTATTTTCTTAGGCGGAGGAAGATAAATTTGCCAAACAGCTTGCTTTGATAACCATGATGCAGCGGTGGAGTGTTTTACTTTTGCGGCCTTGGCAAGTTTGGCAATTGCTGATTTTCCTTTCCAAAATCCTCGCGGAGAATAATATATCTGCTCCATTATAATTTACCAGCACCGAGAACTAATTTACCTTTCATTGCTCCTTTTATCAACCAAGTTGCCAATTTTTCTTTGAATTTTTTATTAGGTACTGCGTCTATTGCGTGAATTAGCTTCACATCAGCGAGATGTCGTTGTTCTAAATCTCCACTGCGATATGCAAGATTGTGATAGTAGCATGCGTTATCAATAGCATTTACTGGTTCTTCACCAGGATTTGGTTGATTATTATTATTAAGTCTTATATCTAGCCTTGTACCAGGTCCGCAATAGTTGTATCCTGGCAGATGTTTCTCTCCGGGATATTTCGCCCAAGGCAATCCTGGCAGATTTGTTAAGGAGGCGGTAATATCTCCTCCGGTTCTTCTATCTTTTTTTTAACGAATCTATATTTGATTGTACCACAAACCGCACATTCACCTTTGATAGCATTCCTGTTGTTGCGTGTAACAACTTCGATTGGATTTAGCGTAGCAGTTCGAGTGCGACACTTAACACAATATGAATCCATAATATTCTAATAACATGAATGTAATTGATTTTTCAGCCACGAAAAAACGCGAGCAAGTGAAACACACTTCAGCATTACCAAATTCGATAAGAATGATAATTATTGGACCGTCGGGATCTGGAAAAACGCAGTTATTGCTAAATTTGATAATGAGATGGCTAAAATGGGATAAATTGTATTTAGTTGCGCCATCCGTTGATGATCAGCGATGTTATCAAGTACTGAAGGAATTTAGTGATAATACTGAGGATGGCACAATAGAATTTATAACGGATATCAATGAAACTCCATCAGTGGAAAATTTAGATGGTGATGCTAATAATCTTGTTGTTTTCGATGATGTGATGCTGGATAAGCAAACTAATCCGGCTAGGATATTCTCGCGTGGCCGACACAAGAACACCGATGTGATTTACGTGACGCAGCGATATACGCAAATTCCAAAGGTTATTAGAGATAATTGTAATATTTTATCGGTATTTAATGGCGTTGATACTCACACGCTGAGGAATATCCATCAAACTTGGTGCAATGGCGATATGGATATAAATAAGTTTAAAAATTTCTTTAGTCACGCTCAAGCGACTCCACACGGATTTGTCACGATCAATCTTCATGATCCACGTAGTAGATATCGAATCGGTCTTGATCAAATTTACTCATAAAATTGCAACCCAAATTTGCAACAACAAACAAATTTTACAATACCCCCCCAAAAAAAAGCTGCCTTTTTTTTATGCCTAAAAATGCACTTTGGGTTGAAATTTTGCGGATTATTTTGCGTAGGAGGCTTTATTTTTGAAATCTGAGGCTTCTACGGATAAATGTTTGGTGAGAGGCTTAAAATTATCTGAGCCAGGGGGTCTGTAGAACTTCCCTGCTGCTGTCGTCTGAATGCATAGTACTATCTAAACTTGTTTTCTCATTTCTATCAGAAATAAGAGAAAAACTAAAAAAAAATTTTCTTAGGGACTGTATTAGGATCCAATAACAGGTGATTGGCTTCGTTTGCAATTAATTTAGCCACACACAGATCATACGAACCCATTACATAAGTTTTGCAATAATGAAAGATAACTTCAGTGAAAGTTACTGCTTTCTCGTAAAGAAACTGAAGCCTGATTATGCATAAAGGAGATGTGTGCGATGGGTAGGATCGACGATTGCGTTCTTTGAATTAGCTAGTATGTTCATGCTTACCTCATGTAAATGTGATTGATTCATATGATGATAAACAACTTTAGGGTTACAGAATTTGAAACTTTGATATATGTTCTACACACGCATAAATAAAGGCTTTCAATTTCACATTATAATATCATTCAAACGATATTGACTAAAAGCCTAATATTTCTTATGGGGAGGATTTTCACACCTTTTAACGTGTGTTATACTCTATGGATTACATCAAAAGAAATGATAAACTATATAACGAGAACAAGCACAGTGACCTTAAAAATAACGGTGTGCTTAATTAAAATTAGTTTTCATAAAAAGTTGATACAAAATGGTTTGGATAAAAGTTGTGATACTGCTATGCCTGGGGTAGTACCAGCATATACGATAAGCACATGAAATTATATTGATTCACCCTTTAAACTATAACATTTTTGCTGAAAGTAAGATTCGCTGACTGTTAGTGACAGGAAGAAAATCCGGTTATATTGTCATCAAATATAATAAACCTCGAATACCTTATGATTAACATTATGCACCCACCCAAGTATATCTGAAGGAAGTACCAAGGACAGCCGCCGTCGTTTTCTTGGATGTCAATGTATGTTATATTCAGAACAATTCTGGAATTTATTGCACCAATAATAGTCCAGAGTAAGTATAACTTGCTTCCATTCTGAGAGGGGAAAACAGGTGGGAGAATTTCTGCTGTTGCATTCTGAACAGACATATATGAGCCCCATCTTGTAACTATAATACATTAAAAACTTACATAAATATATACAATCATAGTTAAAACTTGGTGAAATGTATGTCTAACAACTACTAGAAAGAGACTGAATATTTTAAAGACTATAAGAAAATATGAGAAATTAAATGGATAACTAGTTTAAACTATGTTGTCACAGTAAGTGCCATTTTTAAGCAGGTTTCAATATAAAGTAGGTTACATGATAAAACGAGTTAAAATTCTTGTTTACAATGTAGCAATACCATTTTTATGTACTGACAATATTTTTTTAAAACTGTATATGTTACGATATACTACTGTTGCATGCAGGTCTAAACTGTTTTTCACATTATGCACTCAGACAACAACACATTTCACGTAAATAAATTACATTCAGTGTTGATAATATAAATAAACATTGTAATGAAGCATCATCATTGATGTGCCCTTTCACAAGAAAATTATTTTACCACTGAAATTACACAAACAATATACTTCAGTCATTTGACATTTCACAATATATACTGAAAAATTGGCGATAGCATACTAATAATAAGGGAAAATACGCAAGACAATATGCCAACGTATATCTTGAGACGTGGTCCCTTTGCTAAATGATTATTATCCAGGTCATTGTACACATCTGGCATATATGTTCTAAATCTCAATGAGAAAGATAACTTATATTGGTAATAGTAAATGCAACAGAGATTCTGAACTGCAAGCGTCAATATATAAATATTCCAGAATACAAACAGTAACACTCAGATAAGAAAGGGAATACCAAAGGAAATAATGTTGTTGACCAACCAAGACATTGTTGTAAATAAAATGTTAACTAATACCTTGAATACATTATGCATAATTCAGCGATGCTCGTTCCTTTGCCAGTGCTATGAAGCATACATAAATGTAAGTCTACTTTCGGTATGGTACAATATATACTAAATAGTATCTTCTCATTAACCTATTTTCGAAATCAGACTGTATACTGTGTTGTTTATCAAATCTGCGGACACTATGTTGTAGCAAACTTTGCCAGAGTCGTTGTACTACTTCCGCAAGAAGGGAATTTAAAGTTAATGACGTAAACAAGATGTGTATTTCCCTCAAAATCTTTTAGTTATCAGATCTTTCTCTCTTTGAGGCTGCGTACGAGTAACATTTCTTCTGTGTTCTTGAATAGTAACTTTATTCCTCCGAATGTATGCTTCTTACAAGATATTTTCATTGTGTTACTCTCATTGATGTATGTTTCTGTCAAATATTTCAGAACTGGAAATTGTCTAGATATTACTCGTTTAATCGTGGAGTGGGCATGTTGGCAAGTGCTGTCAATAATTCTCCATAACAGTCTTAATTGATCCAAGACAAAGCTAGATGTAAGTCAACGTTGAGAGATCTTTTTAATCATTCAATTATTGCTTCTTTATTTTGCTGTCACATGTTCTTTATTTTGAGATTTAGAACAGATATGCCAGATGTGTACAATGAACTGGATAATAATCACTTAGCAAAGGGACCACGTCTCAAAATATTTTCAGGATTATCGGGAGTATTTTAGTCATGGGGTTAGAGACGATATTAAATGTATTTTAATATACCAGCTTTGTAATTCAAGAGAAAGCCCGTCCGTTTAATGGAGGCATCAGTTACGAAAATGATGTCTGCTTTGTACGACCTCGTGATGAAATTTGCATCGCTTTGGTTGTATCTACATATCCGACCAGTTTCAACAAAGCTAGTATCTCCTGCAAAAAATTTCGACAAATAAGAGTAAGAAACATTAAATATCGCAACACATTCTGTAGAAAGCGTACTGCATTAAATGTATGCAAATTGTACACTATTTTAGATCTAAATAAATATTATTTACGAACCAGTTTTTATACACGTACCTATCATCAATTGTCGCATTCATTTCCCTGACACTTTTCAAATTGTTAGACTCCTCTAAACGTTACCTGAAGAACAGGTACTGAGCTTGCGATACATCTTAAAGGCATATCTAATACAATTAGTAATGTTCAGGGAATATTTATAGGATTATAAAATGCAATCACTCAAGATTAATCACCATGCTAACCATCGGATAAGCTTTTACACTCTCCAAGTGTGTGTGAGGTTGCTATGCATACAATATGCTAGGGTCGGCGTTGTCAGTTGGCAGTCTAAAGAGAGAGTCTGACAAGGGGCTTAGCCTTGGCGTCTGTTGCAGATCAGTATTTTCTTACCTAAACACGGAACAAACCACACATTGTGTTTTGTATTTATTCATAACCCGTTTAAATACTAACCATACATACAAAAAACGTACAGTTCAAAATATAATTAGAAAACATGCAAACGTAGCAGTACTTAAAAATATAGGTTTTAAAAGTAACACATATGCTTTCGAAAATTAACTAGTACTGGCGCTGCGAAAAACTTTTACCACTGCTACGTGTAGTCTCAGATATTCCCATGGAGATGAAATTAACATTCAATTGAAAATTGTTGGATAACATAAAACACTGTTCATCAGTAAAATCTAAATAAAAAGAGATATTGTAAGAATTGTTAATCGAATGGTTGTATGTTCAACATAATATCAACGATCCTGTAATTTGGAATGTTAGGTTCAACATAATATATAGGGTGCTGTTATTTAGAATGTTACACCGATGAATAATCATTGTATGGAGTCATTATAATCATACGAAGTGCAATACAGTACAGGGAGGTCCTCTCATTTGTTTTAAAATGGTAACAATCTCCACATACCACATGGTATTGATTTGGCAAATGCATCCATTATACATAACTAACAGTTTGACGATGATCATGATTAAAAATTACTAAAATGCATTAAAGTACCAACATATATATCTGAAAATAGTTATATATATATATATATATATATATATATATATATATATATATATATATATATATATATATATATATATATATATATATATATATATATATATGGGTGTGTAGGTGTGTATGTGCGTGTGCATACAATCAAACTAAACCCCATTTTATTACTTGTATCTACTTACCCTTAGATATTATCTGGAGATAATCAAATGTGCAACCACCGTTTTCTTCGATGTCAATAAACACAATTTCAATTACAATTCTGGAAGTTATCGATCCTTCTAAAGTCCAGTGACAAACTAAATTGTTATCATACTGATGAGGGTAATAAGGCGAAGACAATGTAGATGATGTAGATCCCGCTGCAAGACGTCCACCACAGTTGGTAACTAAACAATGACAAAGCCATAAACAATATTTAGGTTATATATATATATATATATATATATATATATATATATATATATATATATATATATATATGCACTCTAAAGCCCAAACCCTTTAAAAATTATATACCAGTATTATCATTTAACTTCGAAACAATCCAATAAGAAATACTTCTTTTAAAATATCACAACTCCTAGCTATTTTAAATTTTGCATAATTTGAAAAAAGAATAATTAATATATACATTAAAAGTCTACCTTTGTAGTTTAGGGATGTCGTTCTTAAACCCAAGAAACGTCAAATTGCAACTGTTAAATAATAGATGTTCTAGTGCGGAACCTGCAAGTGCCACATATGTTGCTTTATGTGATAAAGATATTAAGAGTTGTATCGTTTGCAAAGTTATCGATCGTGCATATGCCTGATATTAATTTTAGTAAGAAATGGTAAGACAAGGCGTGGAGATGGCGAGAAAAGTAAAAATGGCTTCTACGATTACGAAGATAAGAAAGAAAACTACATGTCAAATGTGATGCACCCATAATTGTACTTCAAGTGTTAAATTTATATGTAAAGAACTGAGTTCATTTTAAGATAATAACATGCGTTCTCATCTACTAGAATGATTCCGTGCCAGCGGTCAGAGTAATGCATCACGCTATTTCTCTACTATCGAGATTGATGACTTCCTTGCACGTATAAACCATTCTATAACACCATATCATCGATAACCAAAAATCAAAATATTCCTTTTGCTCAATATGGCTTGTTTGATTTCCAAAGCGGATTCCAGCTTTTGATAGAAAAATGGGTCAAATATTTGGATTGGCCTACAACAGCCTCTTTAACGAGAGGAGGATTTAATTACTTTAATCAAGGAGGCCACTGGTGATGTGAAACACCAAGAATGGGTATATCAAACAGCGAACATTGAACGTGACCGATGGTCACTTGATCTGTTCATATCACCCTTTGTTGGTCAATGTTATTACGCTCAAACAATGCAAATTTTATAATAGGAGAGAATTAGTTGTTTACTTCTTGAGCTGCTTGAATGTATGCAACTTCACTTTGAACTGTAAGGATCTATTGTATTATCGATGTTATAAAATGAATAAGCATTGGTAAGTAAATGCTTTAACAAAGCTGACCGATAATATATTGTCTTAGTTGAAAGATATATTTTGTGCCAACACTTGATGATACGTTTCGCTTAACACTTTCTAAAAGTAAAATCTTATCGGAGCGGAAGTCTATGTGACGACTCATAACATGCAGGATTATCAAGTCCGTTATTTCAAAGAAATGATTCCAAAAGATGATATGATTCCTACGAATTAAGGATGACGCGTCGTGTGTGTGTATATACTATGACTGTGTATGTGATCGATTAACTGGATTTCGTTTACCGGCAGTTTTATCACCAGTTTATGTAAAGACATGACAGAATTGTGTGAAGCAAAAGCCGATCCTTGTAAAGTTCCGCGATTTGTGACCGATACCTTGTCGAATACAAAATCGTTGCACACTATATATTATTCACTCTTATTGGATGGAGGCAGCTTTCAACGATAAGAGATTTAAATCTGGAGGGATATACTTAACTATGAAAGTCTTGGATTATACACATAGAAATGACAGGCTGCTGCCTATGCCCAAAATGAATGTGAATGATTAAAAGCGAAAATCAATTTGTTTTATTGCGGGAAAGGGGAGAATGGGAAAATGTGTAGTACCATGACAAATTATCAAACATTTATAAAATATCTTGTGCACTATGTGACTGCTTCGAAAGTTCCAAAACTGCAGCATAGTTATGTTAAAGTGATCGACCAAAGTCCACATCGTCAAATATGAAAAGCACTGTATCTTCCCCAGCAATCTGACATGTTAGTTGCTGGACCAAGTTCTTAAGGCAAATCAAAATGAGTGAGTTTATATCAAAACGTTTTCGCCACCATATTGCAAACTGTTACAAAGAGTGATGAAAGATTTATATTTTCCTAAAAGAAAGTCAACCAAATGAAATGCCTTGCTAAAAATGATGACTGGAGAAAACGATTGGATCAAGCCTGATCCGAGTAAAAAAAAAATCTCCTCATCTTTGGTGACATGCTAAGATGTGACAAAGAATAATTTAAACTTTTTATTTACAGGTAAATAACACAAAAGCTACTCAATTGTTTTAAAATTTAAAATGTATTTTCAACAAAGCAAAGCACAGTGCACCTTATGTGGTGTTGTTCAGCAATCACAGCTAGAAATCTCAAGTTCAAATATTGATAAAGAACCCGATGAAAAAATGTTTATGACGATATAATTCAGTTGTCTGATGCGTGTAAAACTGGCTACTCCTGATTATATTAAATTAGGTGCGGATTTATTTCACGATTGCATTCACAATGATAGTTCGGTCAAATATGCATCCCTTTCTACATTTTTGTTTGTCTAAAAGCAAACGATAAGACACCTTGCACTTCGGTCTCTGAGAGTCTTCTAATTGCCTTCCGTATCATCTCGTCTTCCTGTCAAAGTAATTCGCCCATTGTGTCTTAACTTTAGCAACACGTTAATTACTTAAAGGACGCCAGGTGTTTGAAAACCTCATAATGGATGCTAGGTGTTTCTAAACTCAAAATGTATGCCAGTTGTTTGAAAAAATGCATATTGTCCATTTGTCATAACGTGCTGATGCAAGACTCAGTGCGCATGTAAATAAACACATTATATGGAAATCAGGTGGAAGTGTATATGTATGTGTTATGCTTCTGCTATCAGATCCAATTACCGTCAATAAAAAAGAATAACCCAAAGATCCAAAATGCAAAAGATACAAAAGAGAGCAGTTTACACAAAAATCCCACTCTCCTAAGACGAGAATCAAACAATAACACTTTTTCACCTTGAAGAAAGAAAAATACTTCAGCTTGCATTCGTACGTACGTACAATTATATGATGTCGTCTACGCCCATTTCTCCTCCGCTAGCGCAAATGCCAGTTAAACATTATTTAAGTCACGTGTTCAACTATCTGATGAGAAAAAGGAAATCCATCTTAAAGTGACAACTATTTCTTCTACGCTAATATTTCCTTCTGTTGATACGGTCAAATCAATGGCACTTACTATGCCAAAAGTGCAATAGAGAACAAGAAGGATACACATTTTACTGGGTTTGTCAAAACAGGAAATAACTCAATTTAGTCCATTGACAACTTGTCGTCTAGATGTACCAACATTCATGCTGGTGCGATGTAATGACAACCAGTGGAGAAGACATATTAACAAAGAACCACTTCAGTTCATTTAAATATGAAACCTTCCTCCTAGCATCCACATTCACATAATTGATGTCCGAAGAAATTTTACAATATAAAGGAAAACTGACCGCCATTCCGCCTTGACCTACATTTAGATATGTCGTATCAGTACTCACCAAAACCTATCAAGAGATACGAGTACACATCACTAAAACAATAAACAAATATCATCGATTCTTTCTGCATCTACTGAAATAAATGGTTCCTTTCGCAAAGACAATGACAAAGGAGTTAGGATGCTTTGTCATGTTTGACGAATAGTCATAAAATAATCGGATCAGTGTAAAGAAAGGTGATTTTGTTAACAAAGAGTATTGTATCCTTGTTGATAGCTTCGCGTTTATAAGTCAATTCTCCTTTGCTGATATCTGCGATCGATTGCAGGAACTCTTTTAGTCGGAGTGTTAAGTTGAATATTACAAGTACAAACCTTCCTGAAGGGACATTCAACTATAGTCCTGGATCTAAAATAGAACGGAACTACATATTCGGTACAAAACAAAGGATACCTTGCTTACCTTCCAACCCAAATCTAGCATAAACTTTAAACTAAAAAGTGTTGAAACCGTTGATGAATCTAACAGATTTGTCAGAAACTGAAACATTGGAGCTCTGCCGACAATTAGTAGAACGTCCACAAATATTTTCATCAAATTGTTTGAGGCAAGACGACTTAACCTACATTGGGAGATTTACAAAAATGATACGATGAGCTTGAGGAAAACAAAAAGCAGCACAGCTGATGAAGCGAAGAGAATATAGAAGATTTCAAATAGTCTGAAGCCCATCATTTAAATTAATTTTACCAAAGAGCAACAAGATTGTGACAAAATAACGTCCTCCGAGGGAATATGAAATGAAAATCTGGATCAAACAGATGATGTCAACACCCTCTCCAACAGATTAAAAATCAACGAAAGTTATGAAGGAAACAAAAACAAATGCATTATGTGGAAACTGACTTCTCTTTTCAGGCACTTGAAGCATAAAAAACGATAACTAGGATAAACGTTTAGACACCATTCACTGCAACCATGCCCATGCGACATGCTAAAGAGGAATGAACAAATTTAATCGCACGGTGAAAGCTAAAACAACTCAAAAGACTACCTCAAATACAGCATGACCCGATCTTCAGTGACAGACAAACTTAGTGGCATGTCTCATTTAGCTTCGTACATTCAAGGCTAAAAATCTCTAAGTTGTGTTATTGAAGTTTTCAAATCGGTATGGCTGGTGTGTATAATACCTGAAACAAACTCAAGTTAGTGCAAGCTTTAAAGTTGTATTTAAACAAATAATGTGATATGTTATGCCACGGCAAAAGAACTAAAGCACTGAAGTTCTTAACCGAACGTTTCCCCAAAAAATGAAAAAGTAACATACGAATTTTTCAGCACTGCAAATTCCGGAAACCAAAACCAGTGCCATAAAACGATTTTAAAGATCCTTGCAAGAACCTATATGGACTATTATACGCATCTACATGCTCTCCAATATATCAACATTATGAAGGTTCTGGATCAGATATATTGAAGCAACACATTGAACCAAGACAAATATATGTAGCACGCTTCGCCTACGGTCTGACAGTTCCCGCTACAGCACGGAAGAAGCTGCCATCCAAAATAACGGTTGCCTGTGAACCGAGCGGATCCAAGACCATACTCTTATTGTCGACCTTCAACCGAGAACAGCTGGACGTCTTTGAAAGTTAACCACTACTTAAGCTCCTGATTCCCGATGGGATGCGAGTGCTTGCTGAGATGACACGATCCTCCTGCACGTCGGCGAAGGTATCCATTAAATCTATTTGTTGAGGACTTTCTTGAAATGCCACTGATTTATGGCGGATATTGGATTATTTGGAGAACTTGCACAACAAGGGTGAAAATAATCTTTTAATATAAACTAATTTCAGCAACCTTCTAAGTTTTTGCAATGGTCCGCATCCGTGCATATGAAGAATGTGGTCAGATTGGGAACATACTGTTCGCATTTTCGCGAAAATATTTTGATTTCATCTTACCCTGAGCAACTTGCTACAGTGGAAGGTATTGAAAGGCGGCGAAATCGGCTGTGTAAATTCTTTTCTAACATAAATTAAGTGTACCTCAACAGTAAAATCTGGGGCTTCGGACCTGCGTCCTCTAAGGCCGGAAACAAAGAATGAGGGTTTCTCCGGGCAGATGTTTGGAAGAGTGCAATACTTGTCGCTGGTCGTGTATACGGAGAGCTAGTATCCGTCTATGTGTCAGTTCACAATATCACAAATAGGTTGTGGCGTTCACATGGGAGAGCACCCCGAACTTCGGAAGGAGTGAAACTAATTGAAAGCGGCAGATAGATAAACACCTTTAAGCTCAGTAAGGTTCAAAGGACCATAACGGAATACGAGACTGCCAAACAGGCCATATTATAGCAAGCGAACATTTGTGGACCCCACAGCCTCTCTGCCCCCTACCACCAAACAAAAAATGAAAACAACAAGAGCTGGCTCTCAATATTTGGCCTTAGAAGGACTGGCGCCACAAGCACCCCATCATTTAGCTAAAGAAGTCACGAACCGATGATAGTTGTCAAGTTGAGCGGGCTGGGATGTTCGGTTAACGTCGTTGTCAGGTACTACTCACCGATGACGAATAACTCGATCGACGAGAATTGTAATGTCCAGGAGTATTATTGACGCATGTAGCGCGCTTGTTCGGGGATTAACACCATCCCGTATTCAAATGACATAGAGCTGATGGCGTATATAACAATGTGTTGCATGTGGCCTTTGTAACTTTAGGTATATTAACCTCACCTCTCAGTAAACCTTAAACAGCGTTACGAGGTTAGCATGCTATCAAAGGTTATACATACCGCCAAATGAAAATTAAAATTCTCTCAGGCGCCCATAGTGGACACTCTGCTGTGATCTTTGATGAATACGCTCGAATAGATCTAATCAAGCGGGTTCTCTAGGTGTACCCAACTACTCAAATTATATCAAAATATTAATATAAAACAAAATGAAAATGGGATGATACTTAAATTATAAATCCGGCTTTTACACGAGGACAGAAAAATACAAAGCGGTATTCCCGAGGCTGCTACAGCTTGACAGATAAACTAAACATTTTTAGCTCAGAAAGTACCGTCTGTACAGTTACCAATTTTTGCGATTTTTGAATTTGCAAAAGTATTTCATTAAATTCTCATTACGCCTATTATCAAACATTAATAAAAATACGTCCCCTGAGACATTTTTCATCTTCATACCTACTTAGTACTTGAGTTATTGTGTTTGCTCTGAAGGTATTCCTTTTCTCAAACTGAGTACAACCTTTCTAATTTATACTTTAAATCATTTGCGTCTTTCGCGCCGTCCTAGTGTAATTATAGTATCTAAGTTATTTATGTTTATAACTAGAGTAACCATGCCTCTTGTAATCACTGCTAGGGAAATGGATGAAGGTACTTGACAATGCTATGCGACCTCTGTAAATTTTATTAAGTAATTGTGGCGCAACGCGCTGCCATGAATCAATACATTTATGTCCGAAGGTGGTTATTGGTAGAAGTCTTAATCGGGTCTGCTTATGAAAAGTGAAGGTTCTCTAGCAAGCTAACCACGAAATAACAAATGTAAACACACCAAATGAAAAAAGGTCAGGTGGAAATCAAACCTTTCTTATAATTTCATCTGACTGATATGCAAATACTTGTTGATTTGACTAGAACACATTTTTACACAGTTTATTTACAAATATTCACACACACACAACACACACACACACACACATATATATATATATATATATATATATATATATATATATATATATATATATATATATATATATATATATATATATGAATATAGTTTTTAAAGTTCAAGGATATCGAAAATCCGATTACATATATTCATGTAACTTATGATAATCATCGCTCGATTGGTTTTAAATTATATGAATCTTCGACGAACACATGGAATACTCGACATATCGTATCATATACTATTTGCAAAGGTGTTGTCATAAGAACTACCATCTCGTCACTGAGAGAGGAGATAATTTTAAAGCTTAAAACTAACATTCACGTTTAAGGCTATGTTTATACAATAATTGATGTCACAAGCTGTGACGTTTATGGGTGCAATGTCAACATCTTAATATAACTAGGTGTGACGTGTGAGCATGCAATGTCAACATTCTTTTATCACAAACGTATTTATTTTTAAGACCTGGGACCCTGCAATAATTATCAGAGGTAAATGTTTTGATTTGAAACTTAAAGGCATAAACATCATCAAATGTAAAAGTTGCTGAAACCTTGTTTCATGAGACTAGATGGATATTATGCGATTTAAAGAAACCACATACCAGCATGGTACTGTAATGAGAATCCCGTCTTCACTACAGATGTGTCTGTGACAAAAATAACATCTGCTACGTTGGACCTGGAGATGTACTTTACGTCTCTCATGTTCTTTCTGCATATTCTATCTGTCGCAAATATTTTATTTACCACTGAAAAATAGTTAAATCCTTCACGTGTAAAACGGTTATAAAAATATAACATATTTGCTATAGCAATGTTATCAAGTATCAATATATATATATATATATATATATATATATATATATATATATATATATATATATATATATATATAGAGAGAGAGAGAGAGAGAGAGAGAGAGAGAGAGAGAGAGAGAGCATTGTTGATGCACTTTTTAACCATTTTGATATTCTAGTTTTCGTTCTTTCTATCGTTCAAATCAGTAATAATGAAATAACTTTATAACTTGTGTAGCATTGTATTATTTCACTTATTGCTTTTTTAAATTCGTTTTGGAGGAGGGGTATTATGGTTTGTACAGTATGAAATAAGAATTCAATAATTCGTCACCACTGTGTCTCTTTAAAACAAACCAGTGAAACAGACATGCAGTGGTACTATCTTCTTCAATTTTGTCTCCTTTCATCGTTGCAATATCAAATTAGAAAGTCCTGTTTTTTCATGATAAAAAGCTTTCCGACGCCCTATAACGATAATGTAAGTTCCCACGAGACAGATCTGACTCATTACATCTGGTCATATCGATGTACTTCACCAGACAGATCTGACTGATGACATTTCAGGACATGTATATACCTATCCAGACATGTCTGACTGATGATATTGCATTACATTTTTGTACCTCCTATACAGACAGAGCAGACTGATTATGTTTCCTGACATTCATATACCTGCAGAGACAGATCTGGTTGATGACATTGCATGACATTTCTGTACCTATTCAGGCAAACCTGACTGATTATATTTCATTACATTCATATACCGGCCCAGAAAGATCTGATTGATGACAATTCATGACATTCATGTATTCATCCAGGCAGGTCTGACTGGTGCCATTTCATGAATTCATGTACCTATCCAGACAGATATCACTGATTATGTTTCATGATATTCGTATACCTACACAGACAGATCTGACTAATAACATTTCATGAAGTTCATTATCTCTCTAGACAGATCTGACTGATGACATATCATGATATTGATATACTTATTAAGACAGATCTGACTGATGACATGTCATGATATTGGTGTACCATCCAGACAGATCTGACCGATAACATTTCATGAAATTCATGTACTTATCCAGACCGATCTGACTGATGACATTTCATGAAATTCATATACTTATCCAGATCGATCTGAATGATGACATTTCATGAAATTCATATACTGTTCAAGACCTATCTGATAAATGACATTTCATTAAATTCATGTACCTTCACAGACAGATGTCTGAATATTTTTAATGATATTAGTGCACTGACCCATGTATATCTAACTCATTACATTTCATGACATTTGTTTACCTACCTATATAGATCTGAAGATAATCATAAGTGCAGTATGTGTTTTCTTCAAGGTCTATATATGAAATTTCCATGACAATTGTGGAATCAACTGGGCCTTCAATTGTCCAGTGGCAGGTAAGATTATTGTCATACTGGGAAGGGTAGAGTGGTGAGGTCAGTGTTGCTGTCGATGTTTGGGCTGTTAGATGTTGTCCGCAGTTCAATACTAAAAATAAATATAAAGACTTCTATCAATCTATCTATCCATCTATCTATCTTTATATAATATATATATATATATATATATATATATATATATATATATATATATATATATATATATATATATATATATATATATATATATATATATATATATATATATATATATATAGATAGATAGATAGATAGACATATCTATCTATATATCTATTGTATAAACTCTAGCCAATGTATAAACAATCCAAAGGTAAACTAATTTTGTATACGTATGGGTAAAACCAAAACAAGAAGAGAGAAATCCCTACTAATATATAAAGACGCCGAGTATATTTATGTAATTGTACATTAGGTAGAGGCATACTAAGCTGACATTCCTCTTCCTAAAACTGCAATTATCAACAAGAATGAAAATGTACTGTTCATCTTTGATCTAAACCTTTAAGTTAAGATAGTGAATCAGTCGTTCTCCTATACTAATTAGCCGTAGACTCATAGTGCAAAAAAGTAAAAAACAGTCCGAAAGAATGTTATTCAACACGTCAAATTTAACAAAAAACAGAACATTCCAGGCAAAGTTCCATAATCTGCATACCCCGGTTCTCATGTCAAAAGTGGACGAATTAAAACAAATTCTCTAACCTGTGTGATAATATTATTTCTCCTTATATAATACCACATCATATTATTTCGCGTGCTCTTTTAAGATTTTAAGATCCAATCGTAGCATGTTCTGACTGATATATATATATATATATATATATATATAT